>ML355801.1:0-14854 GCA_005239505.1 Nicotiana paniculata | reverse complement strand
CCTGGACAAGTATCATGCTATCTGGTACCGGCTCCATACCAAGGCGTCCGACTTGGACTATGGATGGCGATAATACAAGCACGACTAGCGAAATTCCAGTTTCATTGTCATAAAATGCTGAAAAATGTAACTTGCTCATTTCGAAGCATTGGTTATGGTTCCTAAGGTCGTATTTGATGTCCCTGACAAATATCATGCGATCCGGTCCCGGCTCCATACCAAGGTATCCGGCCTGGACCATGGCAGGCGATAATACAGGCACGACTGGCGGAATTCCAATTTAACTGCCATAAAATGCCAAAAAATGTAACTTGATCATTTTGAAGCCTTGGTTATGGTTCCTTGGGTCTTATTTGATGTCTGGGACAAATATCATACGATCCAGTACCGACTCCGTACCAAGGTGTCCGGCCTGAACCATGGCAGGCGACAATACATGCATGACTGGCGGAATTCCAATTTAATTTCCATAAAATGCTAAAAATGTAACTTGATCATTTCGAAGCGTTGGTTTTTGTTACTTGGGTCCTATTTGATGTCCCGTAAAAATATCATGTGATCCAGTACTGGCTCTGTACTAAAGAGTCCGGCCTGGACCACGGTAGGCGATAATACAGGCACGACTGGCGGAATTCCGGTTTAATTGCCATAAAATGCCAAAAAATTTAACTTGATCATTTCGAAGCACTGGTTATGGTTCTTTGGGTCATATTTTATGTCTCGAATAAATATCATGCGATTCAGTACCGGCTCGATACCAAGACGTCCAGCCTGGACCATGGCAGGCAATAATACAGGCATGACTGGCGGAATTTCGGTTTAATTACTATAAAATGCCAAAAAATCAAACTTAATCATTTCGAAGTGCTGGTTATGGTTCCTTGGGTCGTATTTGATGTACCGGAAAAATATCATGAGATCCGGTACCGGCTCTACCAAGGCATCTAGCCTGAATCATGGTAGGCAATAATACAGGCATGACTGACGGAATTCCAGTTTAATTACCTTAAAATGCCAAAAAATGTAATTTGATCATTTCGAAGCGTTGGTTATGGTTCTTTGGGTCTTATTTGCTGTCCCGGACATATATCATTTGATCTGGTACTGGTTCTGTACCAAGGCGTCTGGCCTGGACCATGGCAGGTGATAATACAGGCACGACTGGCGGAATTCCAGTGTAATTGACATAATATGCAAAAATATGTAACTTGATCATTTCGAAGCGTTGCTTATGGTTACTTGGGTTGTATTTGATGTCCCGGACAAATATCATGCATTCCGGTACTGGCTCCGTACCAAGGCCTCCGACCTGACCATGGCAGGAGATAATACAAGCACGATTGGCGGAATTCCAGTTTAATTGCCATAAAATGCCAAAAAATGTAACTTGATCATTTCGAAGCGTGTGTTATGGTTCCTTGGGTCGTATTTAATGTCCTGGAAAAAAAGCATGCTATCCGATACCTGTTCCGTACTAAGGCGTCTGGCCTGGACCATGGCAGGTGGTAATACAAGCACGACTGGCGGATTCCAGTTTAACTGCCATAAAATGCCAAAAAATGTGACTCGATCATTTCGAAGCATTGGTTGTGGTTCCTTGGGTCGTATTTGATGTCCCATACAAATATTATATGATCTGTTATTTGCTCCACGCCAAGGCATCCGGTCTGGACCATGGTAGGCTATAATATACGTATGACTGGCCGAATTCCAGTTTAATTGCCATAAAAAGCTAAAAAATAAAATTGATCATTTCTAAGTGTTGGTTATGGTTCCTTGGGTCATATTTGATGTCCCGAACAAATATCATGCGATCCGGTGCCGGTTGTGTACCAAGCCGTCCGACCTGGACAATGGTTGGCGATAATACAGGCACGACTGGCGGAATTACTGTTTAATTCCCATAAAATGCCAAAAAATGTAACTTGATCATTTCAAAGTGTTGGTTATGGTTCCTTGGTCATATTTGATGTCCCGGACAAATATGATGAGATCAGATACCGGCTCCATACCAAGGCAGGCGATAATACATGCACGACTGGTGGAATTCCAGTTTAATTTCCATAAAATGCCAAAAAATGTAACTTGATCATTTCGAAGCATTGGTTATGGTTCCTTGGGTCATATTTGATGTACCGGAAAAATATCATACTATCCGGTACCGGCTCTGTACCAAGGCGTCCATGTGAGGCAATAATATAGGCATGATTGGGGGAATTCAAGTTTAATTGCCATAAAATGCGTAAAAATGTAACTTGATCATTTCGAAGTGTGTGTTACGGTTCCTTGGGTCGTATTTAATGTCCCGAACAAATATCATGCTATCAGGTACCGGCTTCGTACCAAGGCGTCCGGCCTGGACCATGGCAGGCGATAATACAGTCACAATTGGCGGAATTCTTGTTTAATTGCCATAAAATGCCAAAAAATATGACTTGATCATTTCGACGCGTTGGTTGTGGTTCCTTGGGTCGTATTTTCTGTCCCGGACAAATATCATGAGATCCGGTATCGGGTCCGCACCAAGGCATCTGGCCTGGACCATGGCAGGCGATAATACAGGCTCGACGTGCGGAATTCCAGTTTAATTGCCATAAAATGCCAAAAAATATAACTTGATCATTTCTTAGCGTTGGTTATGGTTCCTTAGATCATATTTGATGTCTCGGACAAATATCATGCGATCCGGTACCAGTTCCATACCAAGGCGTCCAGCCTGGACCATGGAAAGCGATAATACATGCACGACTGGCGAAATTCCAGTTTAATTGCCATAAAATGCCAAAAAATTTAACTTGATCATTTAGAAGAGATGGTTATGGTTACTTGGGTCGTATTTGATGTCCCGGAAAAATATCATGCTATCAGGTATCGGCTCCGTACCAAGGTGTCTGGCCTAGACCATGGCAGGTGATACGATTGGGGGAATTTCAATTTAATTGCCAAAACAATTCCAAAAATGTAACTTGATCATTTCAAAGAGTTGGTTATGGTTCCTTGGGTCGTATATTATGTCCCAGACAAATATCATGCGATACGGTACCGGCTCCGTACCAAGGCATCCAGCCTGGACCATGGCAGGCGATAATACAGGCACGACTAGCAGAATTCCAGTTTAATTTCCATAAAATGCCCAAAAATGTAACTTCATAATTTCTAAGCGTTGGTTATGGTTCCTTCGGTCGTATTTGATGTCCCGGATAAATATAATGCTATCCGGTACCAGCTCCGTACCAAGGCGTCCGACCTGGACCATGGCAGGCGATAATACAGGCACGACTGGCGGTATCCAGTTTCATTGTCATAAAATGCCAAAAAATGTAACTTGATCATTTAGAAACATTGGTTATGGTTCCTAAGGTAGTATTTGATGTCTCGGACAAATATCATGTGATCCGGTACCGGCTCCATACCATGGCCTCCGGTCTGGACCATGGCAGGGGATAATACAGGGACGATAGGCGGAATTCTAGTTTAATTGCCATAAGATGCCAAAACATGTAACTTGATCATTTAGAAGCGTTGGTTGTGGTTCCTTGGGTCGTATTTGATGTCCTGTAAAAAAATATCGTGCGATCCGGTACTGGCTCCGTACCAAGGCGTCCGGTCTGGACCATGGCAGGCGATAATACAGGCACGACTGGCAGAATTCCAGTTTAGTTGCCATAAAATGCCAAAAAACATAAATTGACTATTTCGAAGCGTTGGTTATGGTTCCTTGGGTTGTATTTGATGTCCCGGAAAAATATCATGCGATCCGGTACCGGCTCCATAACAAGGCGTCCGACCTGGACTATGGATGGTGACAATACAGGCACGATTGGCGGAATACCAGTTTAATTGTCATAAAATGCCAAAAAATGTAACTTGATAATTTCGAAGTGTTGGTTATGGTTCCTTGGGTCGTATTTGCTGTCCCGGAAAAATATCATGCGATCCGGTGCCGGCTCCGTACCAAGGCGTCCGGTCTGGACCATGGCAGACGATAATATAGGCACGACTGGTGGAATTCCAGTTTAATTGCAATAAAATTCAAAAAAAGATATCTTGATCATTTCGAAGCGTTGGTTATGGTTCCTTGGGTCATATTTGATGTCCCGGAAAAATATCATGTGATCCGGTACCGGCTCCGTACCAAGGCGTTCAGCCTGGACCATGGCAGGTGAAAATACATGCACGACTGGCGGAATTCCAGTTTAATTGCCATAAAATGCCAGAAAATATAGGCTGATCATTTCGAAGCGTTGGTTATGGTTTCTAAGGTCGTATTTAATGTCCCAGACAAATATCTTGCGATCCGGTACCGGTTCCGTACCAATGCGTCTAGCCTGGACCATGGCAGGCGATAATACAGGCACGGTTGGCGGAATTCCAGTTTAGTTGCCATAAAATGCCAAAAAATGTAACTTGATCATTTCGAAGCGTTGGTTATGGTTCCTAAGATCGTATTTGATGTCCCGGACAATTATCATGCGATCCGGTACTGGCTCCATTCCAAGGCATCCGGCCTGGACCATGACAGGCGATAATACATGCACGACTGACAAAATTCCAATTTAATTGTCATAAAATGCCAAGAAATGTAACTTGATCATTTGGAAGAATTGGCTATGGTTCCTTGGGTCGGACTTGATGTCCCGGAGAAATATCATGCGATCCGGTACCGGCTCCATACAAAGGCGTTCGGCCTGGACCATGGCAGGCGATAATACATGCACGACTGGCGGAATTCCACTTTAATTGCGATAAATTACAAAAAATAGAAACTTGATAATTTCAAAGCATGTGTTATGGTTCCTTGGGTCGGATTTGATGTCCCGAAAAAATATCATGCTATCCGATACCGACTCCGTACCAAGGCGTCCGGCCTGGACCATGGCTGGGGATAATACAGGCACGACTGGAAAAATTCCAGTTTAATTGCCATAAAATACCAAAAAATGTAACTTGATCATTTCAAAGCGTTTGTTTTGGTTCCTTGTGTCGTATTTGATGTCCCGGACAAATATCATGCGATCTGGTACTGGCTCCATACCAAGGCGTCCGGTCTGGACCATGCAGGCGATAATACAGGCATGACTGGTGGAATTCCAGTTTAATTCACATAAATTGCCAAAAAACGTAAATTGATCATTTCGAAGCATTGGTTGTGGTTCTTTGGGTCATATTTGATGTCCCGGACAAATATCATGTGATTCGGTACACGCTCCATACCAAGGCGTCCGGCCTGGACCATGGATGGCGATAATACAGACACGACTGGCAGAAATCCAGTTTAGTAGCCATAAAATGACAAAAAGTTATAACTTGATCATTTCGAAGCATTGGTTATGGTTCCTTGGGTCATATTTGATGTCCTGGAAAAATATCATGCGATCCGGTACTGGCTCCATACCAAGGAGTCCAGCCTGGACCTTGCCAGGCGATTATACATGCACGACTAGCGGAATTCCAGTTTAATTGCCATGAAATTCCAAAATATGTAACTTGATCATTTAGAAACGTTGGTTATGGTTCCTAAGGTCATATTTGATGTCCCGGAAAAATATCATGTGACTCGCTACTGGCTCCGTACAAGGGCGTCCGGCTTGGACCATGGGAGGCGATAATACAGGCACGACTGGCGGAATTCCAGTTTAATTTCCATAAAATGCCAAAAAATGTAAATTGATCATTTCGAAGAATTGGTTATGGTTCCTTGGGTCGTATTTGATGTCTCGAAGAAATATGATGTGATCGGATACCGGCTCAGTACCAAGGCATCCGGCCTGGATCATGGCAGGCGATAATACAGGCACGACTGGCGGAATTCCAGTTTTATTGCCATAAAAGACCAAAACATTTAACTTGATCATTTCGAAGCGTCGGTTATGGTTCCTAAGGTCTTATTTGATGTCTCGAACAAATATCATGCGATCAGGTACCGACTCCGTACCAAGGTGTATGGCCTGGACCATGGCAGGCGATAATACAGGCACGACTGGCGGAATTCCAGTTTAATTTCCAGAAAATGACAAAAAATCTAACTTGATCATTTCGAAGCATTGGTTATGGTTCCTTGGTTCGTATATGATGTCCCAGACAAATATCATGCGATCCGGTACCGGCTCCGTACCAAGGCGTCCGACCTGGACCATGGCGGGTGATATTACATGCACGACTGACGGAATTCCAGTTTAATTTCCATCAAATGTCAAAAATGTAACTTGGTCATTTCGAAGCGTTGATTATGGTTCCTTGGGCCGTATTTGATGTCCCGGAAGAATATCATGCTATCCTGTACCGTCTCTATACCAAGGCGTCCGACCTAGACCATGGAAGGTGATAATAGAGGCACGACTCGCGAAATTCCAATTTAATTGCCATAAAATGCCAAAAAATGTAACTTGATCATTTTGAAGAATTGGTTATGGTTCCTTGGGTAGTATTTGCTATCCCTGAAAAATATCTTGCAATCCGGTACCGGCTCCGTACCAAGGCGTCCAACCTGGACCATGGTTGGCACTAATACAGGCACGACTGGCAGAATTCCAGTTTAATTGCCATAAAATGCCAAAAAAATGTAACATGATCATTTCGAAGCGTGTGTTATGGTTCCTTGGGTCGCATTTGATGTCCCGGACAAAATATCATGCTATTCGGTACCGGCTCCGTACCAAGGCATCCGGCCTGGACAATGGCAAGGGATAATACAGGCAGGACTGGCGGAATTCCATATTAATTGCCATAAAATGCAAAAAAATGTAACTTGATCATTTCAATGCGTTGGTTTTGGTTCCTTGGGTAATATTTGATGTCCCGGAAAAATATCATGTGATACGGTACTGGCTCCATACCAAGGCGTCCAGTCAGGACAATGGCAGGCGATAATACAGGCACGAGTTGCGGAATTCCAGTTTAGTTGCCATAAAATGCCAAAAAATGTAAATTGATTATTTCGAAGCGTTGGTTATGGTTCCTTGGGTCTTAATTCATGTCCCGGATAAATATCATGCAATCCGGTACCGGCTCCATACCAAGGCGTCCGGCCTGGACCATGGATGTCGATAAGACTGGCGGAATACCAATTTAATTGTCATAAAAAGCCAAAAAATATAACTTGATCATTTCGAAGTGTTGGTTATGGTTCCTTGGGTCGTATTTTTACTGTCCCATACAAATATCATGTGATCTGGTACCGGCTCCGTACCAAGGCGTCCGGCTCCGTACCAAGGCAGGCGATAATACATGCACGACCGGCGGAATTCCAGTTTAATTGCCATAAAATTCCAGAAAATGTAACTTGATCATTTCGAAGAGTTGGTTTTGGTTCCTAAGGTCATATTTAATGTCCCAGAAAAATATCACACCGATCCAGTACCGGTTCCGTACTAATGCGTCCGGCTTGGACCATGGCAGGCGATAATACAGGAACAGTTGGCGGAATTCCAGTTTAATTGCCATACAATGCCAAAAAATGTAACTTGATCATTTTGAAGCGTTGGTTATCGTTCCTAAGGTTGTATTTGATGTCTGGGACAAATATCATGCGGTCCGGTACTGGCTCCGTACCAAGGCGTCCGGCCTGGACCATGGCAGTCGATAAGACAGGCACGACTGGCGAATACCAATTTAATTGCCCAAAAATGCCAAAAAATGTAACTTGATCATTTCGAAGCCTTGGTTATGGTTCCTTGGGTCGTATTTGCTGTTCCAGACAAATATCATGTGATCTAGTACCGGTTCCGTGCCAAGGCGTCCGGCCTGGATCATGGCAGGCGATAATATAGGCACGACTGGCGGAATTCCAGCTTAATTTCCATAAAATGCCAAAAATTTAACTTGATCATTACGAAGTATTGGTTATGGTTCCTTGGGTCGTATGTTCTGCCCCCAGACAAATATCATGTGATCCGGTATCGGCTCCATACCAAGGCATCCGGTCAGGACCATGGCATGCGATAATACAGGCACGACTAGCGAAATTCCAGTTTAATTGCCATTAAATGCCAAAAAATATAACTTGATCATTTCGCAGCGTTCGTTATGGTTCCTAAGTTCGTATTTGATGTCCCAGGAAAATATCATGCAATCCGGTAACGGCCCCGTACCAAGGCGCCTGGCCTGGACCATGGCAGGCGATTATACAGGCACGACTCCAGGAATTCCAATTTAATTGCCATAAAATTCCCAAAAATGTAACTTGATTATTTTGAAGCGTTAGTTATGGTTACTTGGGTCGTATTTTCTCTCCCGAAAAAACATCATGCGACCCGCTATCGGCTTCGTAGCAAGGCGTCCGGCCTGGACCATGGCAGGCGATAATACAGGCACGACTGGCTGAATTCCAGTTTAATTGCCATAAAATGACAAAAAATTTAACTTGATCATTTTGAAGCGTTGGTTATGGTTCCTGGGGTCATATTTGATGTCCCGGACAAATATCATGTGATCCGGTATCGGCTCCGTACCAAGGCTTCCAGCCTGGACCATGGCGCGCGATATTACATGCACGACTGGCGGAATTCCAGTTTAATTGCCATAAAATTCAAAATAATGTAACTTGATCATTTCGAAGCGTTGGTTATGGTTCCTTGGATCGTATTTGATGTCTCGGAAAAATATCAAGTGATCCGGTACCGACGCTATACCAAGGCGTCCGGCTTAGACTATGGCAGGCGATAATGTAGGAACGACTAGCGGAATACCAATTTAATTACCCAAAAATGCCAAAAAATTTAACTTGATCATTTGCAAGCCTTGGTTATGGTTCCTTGGGTCGTATTTGCTGTCCCGGACAAATATCATGCGATCTGGTATCGGTTCCATGCCAAGGCATCCGGCCTGGACCATGGCAGGCGAAAATATAGGCACGACTGGCGGAATTCCAGTTTAATTTCCATACAATGCCAAAAATGTAACTTGATCATTTCAAAGTGTTGGTTATGGTTCCTTGGGTCGTATTTGATGTCCCGGACAAATGTCATGCGATCCAGTACTGGCTCCGTACCAAGGTAGGCGATAATACAGGCACGACTAGCGGAGTTCCAGTTTAATTGCCATAAAATGCCAAAAAATGTGAATAGATCATTTTGAAGCGTCCGTTATGGTTCCTTGGGTCGTATTTGATGTCCCGGACAAATGTCATGCGATCCAGTACTGGCTCCGTACCAAGGTAGGCGATAATACAGGCACGACTAGCGGAGTTCCAGTTTAATTGCCATAAAATGCCAAAAAATGTGAATAGATCATTTTGAAGCGTCCGTTATGGTTCCTTGGGTCGTATTTGATGTCCCGGACAAATGTCATGCGATCCAGTACTGGCTCCGTACCAAGGTAGGCGATAATACAGGCACGACTAGCGGAGTTCCAGTTTAATTGCCATAAAATGCCAAAAAATGTGAATAGATCATTTTGAAGCGTCCGTTATGGTTCCTTGGGTCGTATTTGATGTCCCGGACAAATATCATGTTATCCGGTACTGGCGCCGTACCAAGGCGTCCGGCCTTGACCATGGCGGGCGATATACATGCACGAACGGCAGAATTCCAGTTTAATTTCGATAAAAAGAAAAAATATGTAACTTGATAATTTCAAAGCATTGGTTATGGTTCCTTGGGTCGTATTTGATGTGCCGGAAAAATATCATGTGATCCAGTACCGGCTCCATACCAAGGCATCCGGCCTGGACCATGGATGGCGATAATACAGGCACGACTGGCGGAATACCAGTTTAATTGTCATAAAATGCCAAAACATTTAAATTATTCATTTTGAAGTGTTGGTCGTGGTTCCTTGGGTCGTATTTGCTGTCACGGACAAATATCATGCAATCCGGTACCGGCTCCGTACCAAGGCGTCTGGTCTGGACCATGGCAAGCGATAATATAGGCACGACTGGCGGAATTCCATATTAATTGCCGTAAAATTCAAAAAAATGTAACTTGATCATTTCAAAGCGTTGGTTATGGTTCCTTGGGTCGTATTTGATGTCCCGGACAAATATCATGCGATCCAGTACTGGCTCCGTACCAAGGCAGGCGATAATACAGGCACTACTGGCGGAGTTCAAGTTTAATTGCCATAAAATGCCAAAAATGTAAATAGATCATTTTGAAGCGTCCGTTTTGGTTCCTTGGGTCGTATTTGATGTCCCGGGCAAATATCATGTTATCCCGTACCGGCTCCGTACCAAGGCGTCCGGCCTGGACCATGGCGGGCGATATTACATGCACGAATGGCGGAATTCCAGTTTAATTTCCATAAAATGAAAAAATATGTAACTTGATCATTTCAAAGCATTGGTTATGGTTCCTTGGGTCGTATTTGATTTCCCGGACAATTATCATGCGATCCGGTACCGAATCCATACCAAGGCGTCCGGCCTGGACCATGGCGGGCGATATTACATGCACGACTAGCGGAATTCCAGTTTAATTGCCATAAAATTCAAAAAAATGTAACTTGATCATTTCAAAGCATTGGTTATGGTTCCTTGGGTCGTATTTGATGTCCCGGACAAATATCATGTGATCCGGTACCGGCTCCATACCAAGGCGTCCGGCCTGGATCATGATAATACAGGCACGACTGGCGGAATACCAGTTTAATTGTCATAAAATGCCAAAACATTTAAATTAATCATTTTGAAGTGTTGGTTGTGGTTCCTTGGGTCGTATTTGATGTCCCGGACAAATATCATGTGATCCGGTACCGGCTCCGTACCAAGGCAGGTGATAATACAGGCACGACTGGCGGAATTCCAGTTTAATTGCCGTAAAATTCAAAAAAAATGTAACTTGATCATTTCAAAGCGTTTGGTTATGGTTCCTTGGGTTGTATATGATGTCTCGGAAAAATATCAAGTGATCCGATACTAACTCCATACCAAGGCGTCCGGCCTGGATCATGGCAGGCGATAATGTAGGCACGACTAGCGGAATACTAATTTAATTACCCAAAAATGCCAAAACATTTAACTTGATCATTTGCAAGTCTTGGTTATCGTTCCTTGGGTCGTATTTGATGTCCCGGATNCCATGCCAAGGCGTCTGGCCTGGACCATGGCAGGCGAAAATATAGGCACGGCTGGCGGAATTCCAGTTTAATTTCCATACAATGCCAAAAATGTAACTTGATCATTTCAAAGTGTTGGTTATGGTTCCTTGGGTCGTATTTGATGTCCCGAAAAAATATCATGAAATCCAGTACTGGCTCCGTATCAAGACAGGCGATAATACAGGCACGACTGGCGGAGTTCCAGTTTTATTGCCATAAAATAACAAAAAATGTAAATAGATCATTTTGAAGCGTCCGTTATGGTTCCTTGGGTCGTATTTGATGTCCCGGAAAAATATCATACTATCCGGTACCGGCTCCATACCAAGGCGTCCGGCCTGGACCATGGCGGGCGATATTACATGCACGAATGGCGGAATTCCAGTTTAATTTCCATAAAATGAAAAAATATGTAACTTGATCATTTCAAAGCATTGGTTATGGTTCCTTGGGTCGTATTTGATTTCCCGGACAAATATCATATGATCCGGTACTGTCTCCATACCAAGGCGTCCGACCTGGACCATGGCGGGCGATATTATATGCACGACTAGCGGAATTCCAGTTTAATTGCCATAAAATTCAAAAAAAATGTAACTTGATCATTTCGAAGCATTGGCTATGGTTCCTTGGGTCGTAGTTGATGTCCCGGATAAATATCATGTGATCTGGTACCGGATCCATACCAAGGCGTCCGTCCTGGACCATGGATGGCGATAATACAGGCACGACTAGCGGAATACCAGTTTAAATGTCATAAAATGCCAAAACATTTAAATTAATCATTTTGAAGTGTTGGTTGTCGTTCCTTGGGTCGTATAAGCTGTCACGGACAAATATCATGCAATCTGGTACCGGCTCCGTACCAAGGCGTCTGGTCTGGACCATGGCAAGCGATAATATAGGCACGACTGGCGGAATTCCAGCTTAATTGCCGTAAAATTCAGAAAAATGTAACTTGATCATTTCGAAGCGTTGGTTATGGTTCCTTGGGTCGTATTTAATGTCCCGGACAAATATCAAGCGATACGGTACTGGCTCCGTACCAAGGCTTCTAGCCTGGACCATGACAGGCGATAATACATGCACGACTGGCGGAATTCCAGTTTAATTGCCATAAAATACCAGAAAATGTAACTTGATCATTTCGAAGCGCTTGGTTATGGTTCCTAAGGTCATATTTGATGTCCCGGACAAATATCGTGCGATCCGGTACCAGCTCCGTACCAAGGCATCCGGCCTGGACCATGGCAAGCGGTAATACAGGCACGGTTGGCGGAATTCCAGTTTAATTGCCAAAAAATGCCAAAAATTGTAACTTGGTCATTTCGAAGCGTTGGTTTTGGTTCCTAAGGTCATATTTGATGTCCCAGACAAATATGCGATCCGGTACCGGCTCCGTACCAAGGCGTCCGGCCTGGACCATGGCAGGCGAAAATACCGGCACGATTGGCGGAATACCAATTTAATTGCCCAAAGATGCCAAAAAATGTAACTTGATCATTTCGAAGCCTTGGTTATGGTTCCTTGTATTTGCTTTCCCGGACAAATATCATGCGATCTGGTACCGATTTCGTGCCAAGGCGTCTGGCCTGGACCATGGCAGGCAAAAATATAGGCACGACTGGCGGAATTCCAGTTTAATTTCCATAAATTGCCAAAAATGTAACTTGCTCATTTCAAAGGGTTGGTTATGGTTCCTTGTATTTCCTTTCCCGGACAAATATCATGCGATCTGGTACCGATTTCGTGCCAAGGCGTCTGGCCTGGACCATGGCAGGCAAAAATATAGGCACGACTGGCGGAATTCCAGTTTAATTTCCATAAATTGCCAAAAATGTAACTTGCTCATTTCAAAGTGTTGGTTATGGTTCCTTGGGTCGTATTTGATTTCCCGGACAAATATCATATGATCCGGTACTGGCTCCATACCAAGGCGTCCGACCTGGAGCATGGCGGGCGATATTACATGCACGATTAGCAGAATTCCAGTTTAATTGCCATAAAGTGACAAAATATGTAACTTGACCATTTCAAAGCGTTGGTTATGGTTCCTTGGGTCGTATTTGATGTCCCGGAAGATATCATGCGATCCGGTACCGGATCTGTACCAAGGCGTTCGACCTGGACCATGGCGGGCGATATTACATGCACGACTGGCGGAATTCCAGTTTAATTTCCATAAAATGCCAAAAAATGTAACTTAACCATTTCGAAGTGTATGTTATGGTTCCTTGGGTCATATTTGCTGTCCCGGACAAAAAACATACGATCTTATACTGGCTCCGTACCAAGGCATCAAACCTAGACCATGATAGGCGATAATACAGGCACGACTGGCAGAATTCTAGTTTAATTGCCATAAAATGTCAAAAAATGTAACTTGATCATTTCGAAGCCTTGGTTATGGTTCCTTGAGTAGTATTTTGTTATGGTTCCTTGGGTTGTATTTTCTGTCCCTGACAAATATCTTGCAATCCGGGACCGGCTCCGTACAAAGGCGTTCGGCCTGGACCATGGTAGGCGCTAATACAGGCACGACTGGCAGAATTCCAGTTTAATTGCCATAAAATGCCAAAAAATGTAACTTGATCATTTCAAAGTGTTTGTTCTGGTTCCTTGGGTCGTATTTGATGTCCCGGAAAAATATAATGCGATCCGATACTGGCTTCGTACCAAGGCGTCCGGTCAGGACCATGGCAGGCAAAAATACAGGCACGTCTGGCGGAATTCCAGTTTAACTGCCATGAAATGCCAAAAAATGTAAATTGATTATTTCGAAGCGTTGGTTATGGTTCCTTGGGTCGTATTTGATGTCCCGGACAAATATCATGCGATCCGGTACCGGCTCCATACCAAGACGTACGGCCTGGACCATGGATGGAGATCATACAGGCACGACTGGCAGAATACTAGTTTAATTGTCATAAAATGCGAAAAAATGTAACTTGATAATTTTGAAGTGTTGGTTATGGTTCCTTGGGTCGTATTTGCTGTCCCGGACAAATATCATGCGATCCGGTACTGGCTCCATACCAATGCGTCCAGTCTGAACAATGGCAGGCGATAATATAGGCATGACTGGCGGAATTCCAGTTTAATTGCTATAAAATTCAAAAAAATTTATTTTGATCATTTCGAAGTGTTGGTTATGGTTCCTTGGGTCATATTTGATGTCCCGGACAAATATCATGCCGTCCGGTACCGACTCCGTACCAAGGCGTCCAGCCTGGACCATGGCAGGCGATAATACAACCACGACTGGAGGAATTCCAGTTTAATTGCCAGAAAATGTAACTTGATCATTTCGAAGCGTTGGTTATGGTTCCTAAGGTCATATTTGATGTCCCCGGACAAATATCATGCGATCCGGTACCAGCTCTGTACCAAGGCATCCGGCCTGGACCATGGCATGCGATAATACAGGTACGACTGGCGGAATTCCAGTTTCATTGCTATAAAATGCCAAAAGATGTAACTTGATCATTTCAAAGCATTGGTTGTGGTTCGTTGGGTCGTATTTGATGTCCTGGACAAATATCATACGATCTGGTACTTGCTCCGTACCAAGACGTCCGGTCTGGACCATGATAGGCGATAATACATGCACGACTGGCGGAATTCCAGTTTAATTGCCATAAAATGCCAAAAAATGTAAATTGATCATTTCGAAGTGTTGGTTATGGTTACTTGGGTCATGTTTGATGTCCCTGTGAACAACTATTTTTTGACCACACCCAAATTCTATACTATCTTTTGCTATAAATATTAAGGTTATATCTAATCTTAATATGTTAAATTTTTATCTTACTCTTAA
>ML355798.1:0-46675 GCA_005239505.1 Nicotiana paniculata | reverse complement strand
TATGGTTTATCGAATAAAAAATGGTTAATTTTTTATAGTGATTAGTTATTAAAACTACATTACGTTAAATACTCGTTATTTGTCCATCATTTAATTAATTATAACTAATAACTTCATAATGTAGAAGTTTCAATGATTTTGAAAGATGAATTATGGATATGCAAGCAATACAAATAATTTACAATTAATCACTGAAAAGTCAATCAATATTTATAAAATCAATTGATTTATTGGGATTTTTTATAGGACGATATGACGAGTAAAAATCATATGCTCACAATGATATGATTCTTTCTCTTCCATAGTTCCCACACAATGCAAGAAGGAAAAGCTTGCATGATTGGCTTAAGTCGAGGGACTACTTGTGCAGTCCAGCACTTGGTAATAGCTTGATGCATGGACAATCCGCTCAGATTTATACCAGCCCTCGATAGAAAATATTTTCACGCTGTAGTGGCAGCATTAGAAGTGAATAATAGATGGACCAATGATTCTTCTTTAGGTTATGTACTACACCAGCACTTTAATGGCATGAAATATCCCAGCCTTCACATAAAATCATCAAGAGTTAGCTTAGCTTTCCACATCTTCCACTTAAAGAATGCTATTTTAAATGGAAAACCTTTACCCAAATCATTTTGTAAGCTACTCTAGGTTCATCCCTCCTTCTAACATAGTCCCAAGCTGATTTGATTGAAATACGGCCACGAGCTTCTAACATCCAATAAGGTACATCAATGACATTATCCACACTTGGAGGTCTAATTTCTCCACAATATGAAGTGCATACTCTTCTGGTAAAATCTCCAGTAGCCTATTCAAATTCCAACCACCATCTTCCAAAACATCATATACATTATGAATGGATTCATCTATGCCAAACTCAGGAGGCACAAGAAAGTACAATGCACCCATTCCTGTCCAATTATCAAACCAAGAGAGGGAGGATTCCATTTTTGGATGCCACTTAATCTGATGCTCTATGATGTCTCTACACTCTAACATCTTCCTCCAAACATGTAATCCTTTCCTCCATGGAAAAATTATTGCATTAAGTTTTTTGCAATACTTTTGCCTCATAAATGAACTCCATCGACTAGTTTTGTTCGAAAATTCCACCACAACTTGCAGAAAAGTGCTTTAGATACGTCATGCAACGACCTAAAGCCTATTCCACCTTCCTCACATGGAATACAAAGAGTGTTCCATGATGACCAAGAGTGTTCCATGATGACCGATGCCTATTATTGTCTCCAGTCGAGCTACTCCAAAAGAATTGAGAAATAATTTATGAAGTTTGTTTATCACATAACCTGGAGGGTTCACATCAGACAATAGGCGTATTGGCATACTTTGAAGTACATGCGCGATCAAGACTCCCTGCCACCTATCGAGAATAATTTACCTTTCCATGACTGTAACTTATCAAGAACCTTAGTGATTAGTCCTCGATAATAATCCATTTTTCTTCTTGAGTAAAATATTGGACATCCAAAGTATGTAAAAGGGAATTCTTGCCTCCTAATGCCAGTGATCCTCTCGACCTTCCTAACCACCTCCAAACTAGTAGAATGTTGCATATACACAGCTGATTTGCCTTTGCTTACCTTTTGCCCAGATGCAGCTTCATATGCATGCAGAACCTCCATCACCAACTGCAGGGATGTAGCATCAGAAGAAGAGAAAATGATTGTATCGTCTGCATATGCTAAATGATTGATTTTTGGACTCCACTATGGCAGACCAAATCCACAAAAATATAGGTTCAAATGCAAGGAATTCAAACCACTCGACAGTGCCTCTGCAGCTAAATAAAGAGTGTGGGTGATAGTGGATCTCCTTGTTTTACCCCTCTTGAAAACTTGAAGAGTCCATGAGGTTGTCCATTTACAAGCACAGAATACCAGTTATTACCCACAATATCATAAACCAAGCCAATGAATCTTTCACAAATCCTAGTTTCCTTAGCATCTTAGTCAAGAATAACCATGATAGTCTATCATATGCTTTCATCATATCAAGCTTAATCACTACGTTTGGTCCAGCTCTTGTTCTTAGCCTGATGTCCGTGATTATTTTTTTGAGTCAATAGCACATTTTCGACAATACTTCTCCCTTTTACGAACCCTGCTTGTTCTTCGGTGATCAAGTTAGGAAGTAACTCCACCAACCTATCGTGAATCACTCTTGAGAATATTTTGTTGACAAAGTTACTTAGACTTATAGACCGCATATCAGAAAAGCTTACTATCTCCTTTTTCTTTGATAATAGAACCAGGTTGGTATATGTTACACATTTTGGAAGCTGCCTCCACAGAAAAATGCACTAACCATATGAACGATATCCTCCCTAATGATGTCCCAACATGAATAGTAAAATGCACATGTACAACCATCTGGACCACCTGCAGCTTCACCGTTAAGACCTAAGACATCATTTTTGATGTTTTCTCTTGTAGGCATACTGACTAACTTTGCATTCTGCTCTCCATCTATCAAACAAGGCACATGGTCCATGATGCCAAATTCAGTAGGAACTTCAGTTTCACATAATTAATCCTTAAAAAAGTTGATAGCTTCTTCTGCTATTTGATCTTCCTCGTCTAACCAGTTACCCATGTTGTTTTGTATTCTCTTAAGCTGCAATCTTTTTCTTCGACCATTCACTTGAGCATGAAATAACTTAGTGTTCCTATCACACTCTTTAAACCATGTCATCCCAGATTTTTGCTTTCAAAATTCTTCCTCAATTGCAAGATATCTAGTGAGCTGCGCCTGCACCAATTGCAACCTTCCCCTATTCTGTTGAGTTGGCCTTACTTCAAGTTGCCTTTCATGAACCAGTTGAACCTCCTCCAAGCTTGCAATCCTTTGAAATATATTCCATAGGTTGCTTTACTCCAAATAGATAGTGCTTTCTTTAATTTATGGTTGAATGAGATGAATGGATGTGCACTAAAGTCTGCATGCCAATTAGCTTTCACCAGACGTAAAAGTCTCATGTTTTACCCAGAAATTAAGAAACCTAAAAGGTTTCTTACTTGGAGTAGCTTCAATATCACACTTCAAAAGCATAGGACAGTGGTCCGAACCTATCTTATATAAGTGAGTGACTTCTAATCCTGGGAACCTCTACTGAAATTCCATTTTAGCAAGACATGGATCGAGCCTCTTGAAAATACAATCCTCTTCTGCTCTGCCATTCCGCCATGTAAAAATGCTACCTTTAAAGCCAAGATTTGCTAAGTTACATGTGTTTATGCAACGCCTAAAATCATCAACTTCATTTAATGAAACTGGTAGGCCTCCAAACTTTTCTTCTTCGTCCCATATCACATTAAAATATCTCCCCCCCCCCCCCCCCCCCCCCCCCCCCCACAAGCCATGGAACTTCCATATCTCGAGCCATAGCATACATAGAGTCCACAGTTCTATTCTTTCAATCGCATCACATTTTGCATACACTAGTGTAAGCATGAGTTCCTCATGCATTTCTGTGTGAAATAACCTCAATGTTTATTGTTGTACCATGTTATATACGATTGTAACCTCATATACTTCATCAATGAAAGCCCGTATTTTGTTGGAAATATTCACACTGCGGTAGCCAAACCAATTCTCCTTCTGTACCTTTCTATTTTTCTAGCTTGTTGCATTGGTTCTAGAATTCTTATAAATTCCTACTGGTGTCTCCTATGCATTGTAATAAGCCTCTCAAATGCTTGCATCGTGTTCCCTGATCTTACATTCCATATAATTACATCTATTACTGATTATTGGATTTAGTCAGTGTTCTTCTCGTTTGAATCCCAGTTGATGGAAGACTAGGGGTATCCTTTGGTAGCTTCTTCCTTCCTTTATTTGCTGATTTAGCTTCCATGTGTCTTGGAGAAAGGTCTCATTGTCTGGCAACATTACGAAAATTTTAGGCTATTGATTCTTCATCAAAATCATTGCCCATTCTTTCTATATGCTCCTCTGCACCATGCTCGACAACAGCTGCTGCTGCCTGGTAATTGGACTTGTTTTGCTTAGGAATCAACGCATGATCCCCAGGTTTCTTTTGTTGCTTCACCAGAATGTTTTCCAATGGAACAATATTTCTAATCTCAGCTGCTGCTTTCACATTAGCCAACTGTTTGTTCCCTGAAGCTGCACTCTCCCTAGCATCCTCATGAACTGAAATAATCTTCCCAGTTTATCTTTAGGATTAACAGTAGGTATATTAGGATCCCCTGCATCTACTTGGCTTTCCTTGGTATTTTCATTAATTTTTTGTGAACCATCATCATTGTTTAAGTTCTCCTCCTCATTGTTCTTGGTAGTAATTGCATCTCCATTTACACTTTCTTCTTCTTCTTCTATTTCAATATCAGAATCCCTCTCAGCTTGCATTCCATCCGGAATTGCCTCTTCATCTGGATCTTCTTCAATTTGATTAGCCCAAAGCCTTCCTCCAGACCACTGAATTCTCTCATTGCTCTCAAAATCATCATTCCTTGTCACAGCAGCATCAACATTCACTTTTTCTGAACTTTTTGCCAACTCTCCTTGTACTCTAGTATCTTGGAATGGGATATATTTACATGAAGTGTTAATACCTATAACATTACACTCTTTATAGTATTTTGGTAAATAATCATATTTAATGTTTATCCATTCAGTCCTCACGTCTCCAGTAGCTTCATTCTCGATGTCCATACGCACCTTCTTAGGTAAGTCGCTAACAAATCAACAAGGACTTTCACTTGCGCAGCTAGGCCTCGTTTTATTCATAGTAGCCATATCAAGATGAAGAGGCTTACCCACAGCTGACGCCAAAGAAAATAGACACTCCTTAACGAAAAAAGTTGGTAAGAAATCCACGCCATTACCTTTGGTGTTTCCTCCCCGGCCTTGAATTTTGTATCATAAATCAACGTTCTTAATTGATATTCATAACCCGCCTTGTCTATCACATAATACACACTCTTCGACGTAAAATCAATAAAATCTTGCCATAACGTCAATCGTATTAATACATGTTTGTTGCGAAGATATCCAATATTACACTTGCCTTTAATTCCACATTGAAGAGGAACAATTCGACGTAATTCATTAAGTTCAGGCCATCCATATGAGCTTGTTTGTAATACCCTATATACTAATAAGTTCATACAAGTCTTTAGCTTAAAAAAACAAAATAATAAAAGACAAATTGAAAAAAAAAACATATGTTTATATAATGAAGGGATGAAATTAATGGGCCGTAACCCATTTTGGTCCAAAGTGGCGTGAAATAGAAAAGAGGGAAAATGGATTTGGGAAAAAAAAGAATCCTTCAACAGTAGAATTTCAGGTAACTACATATATGTTTCCTTCTATTTGAAGTTGTATTATTTTTAAAGTTTGAATAAATATGAGGTTGTAATTTGATTAAGAGCTCGTTTGGGTTAGCTGATTTAAACTAGCTGATAAGCATTAGGGGCTGAAAAGCACTTTTAAATGCTGAAACTGATGTAATAAATAAGCAGTTACGTGTTTGGATACAAATGCTGAAATTAATAATAAGTTGTTGCAGTATTTGATAAAAAAATGATGATAAGCTCTTTTTCTGTTAAAATGACTTAAATAACCTTAGAACTGCTTACACCTATAGGGGAGTAATTTCTTCAAAATTTTAGATTAAAAATCGATTCAAATACAAAATAACTTATACGTCATTTTATTTTAAATACAACTGTGCTTAGAAAGATCATTTTTATGATAAATATAATTTATTTTATGGCATATAATGATAACTTATAATAACTAATAACTTAACAAAGTTTATCAGTAAAAAATAAACCTAAATAAGACAAAATATTTGAATAGAAACAAAATTTATTTTCATTACCACAATAGTTAGAAATTAATACAGCAAAAAATTGATATGTCCTCATTTATTACGTACAGTTCAAAGATTAATACATAATTACATTGATATAAATATGCAAAGGAATAGAGAATTTACTTATCTTAAATAGTCAATGAGAATTGTAGGCTAGATTCTTGGTCAGGCTAAGTGAAATTGGGATTCTAAGATTTTATTTCGATGTTTAATTATAATGGCAGCACTAAGTAGGTATTTTCATAGTAAAATAGAGTAGTTCATTAAAGGTGATATAAGTCAGGAATTGAGAACTACAGAGAATTATTTTAAAGGAATAGTCAGCCTAATCGTTGCTGATTTAAGTGAAATCAAGACGTGGGTAATCAAAATAGCGATTTGTTATCACCTTAATTATAAATTACTGAACTAGTGAAATGGTAACACTAAGCTATCAATTGATTTATAGATTCATACACGAGCTGAGCAATTAGGATCTGATTGGAAGTTAAAGCTTTGGTTAGTTGGCATCAAGAAGTGAGTCAGTAATCTTACCGTAATTTGTATTTTCATAACGTACATAATTTACACGTGATTTTTAATATGAACATGTTATCGATTATTTTGAATTTGCATGTGGGACAAGTCCTTTACTCCATATAGTACCGAAATATTTATTTGAGATGATTACAGTTGTTATAAATATTCTCACTTGTTACTAGATATGTTTTACATTTACTTGAGATATGATTACCATTATCCAATGAAATTACATGATTTGATAAGAACTAATGCCCTGTACTATTTTTGGAAGTATTCGATTATAAAGACAAGTATAAATGTGAGGAGGCTTTGAAGGATCCCGTAGATAACGATGGGTTAGTTAGACCTGGTGCACCTTGTATTTACAGATTACTGATTATAGTTGTACTCCTCGCTAGTGGGAAGGTACAACTAGCATACAATTACAGTTTTTCCTCGAGTAGGGACTTACAGTTATATCTTACTCCTTTTACGAAGGGGTCCACACAATGATACAGATTATATGATCCTTTCTTGGAAACCTCCCAAACAAAATGAATTGATATGAGACCGTGCTTACCGAGTTTATTATCGAATTTTTAAATTGATTTCTGTTATAGGAAACACATGATAAGAGTGATTATTGTTTATTACTATTTCTGAAAAAGGGCATTTATTCATGATATTTTCCGATTACTATACAAGCATGTTTTCTAACTTGTCCCCTATAAAAATGATCGTGGTTAAGCATTATTACTCATTGAGCTAGCGACTCACTCCCCGCTATTTTTTTTTATAGAGACATCAGTTAGCACGAGTGAGGATTTTATTAATTAGAGTACACGAGTTGATAGTTCCTAGTGAGCCGCCCCACACTTGTTCGCGTGGGCGAAGAGTTTATTTATTTTTGTCGTCTTTTTTTTTTGATTTCTTAGAGTCGCTCCATAGTCATTTTTATTAGTTTTATAAGGATTAAATTCATTATATTTGAGTAGTTACTAGTATGGCACATTCTTTTTGTATTTTTTAGATGGGTTTAGTATTATTCTGTTGGTAAGCTTGGTGAAAACTTGTTTTTGGTTACTTGATGAAGGTCTTGACTGATTTAGGTGAATATTGGTTGGTTGTTATTTGTTTATAAGATAGAAAAACTTTTGGGTGAATGAAGGTCGTGTTTTTAATATAGTATAGATTAGTCAAAAAAAGGTCAAATAATTTCACTTAAAAACAGTTTAGGGGGATTAAAAATCCCCGCAAAGTTTAAGTGTGTAATTAGCAAACTGAAACTAGTTAGGGGGGGATAATTATGTATACTCTCAATTATTTAATGTGTAAATTTATGGCACCATTTTGTATTCTCCCATATAGGCCTATATATAAGTTCACTAGCTAGATCAAGAAACTTAAATTAAAATTTGGTGAGAAAAATATTGTCTATTCAAAAAAAATTAATAGAGTTTCTTTTAGCTGAAGCTTGGTTTGATGCTATGTCCAAGGAACGTATGTGGCACAAGAGTGGATCTTGATGAAGTTCTCAATTCAGGTAAATTGTAGGGATATTACGATCTTTTTTTAAAGTGAAATTTTATTTTTTTTGAAATTTTGTAAATCATGCAAGAAATTTCAGTGAAATGCTAAGATAATAAAATTGACTAGTTTAAAATATATTTTTGTTATTAAGATAGAGTACCATCTCACAAGATAATAATCTTAATCCCAAAAAGATAGAGCGTCATAGAAGCAAGAGTATGGATCTTCACAAAGAAAGAAGAAATTAAAAGAAACAAGACTTATTAGTTCTATTTTTTTTTTTTTGGTAACTAACATATTTCTATTAATCACCAAGTAAAAAGAATTACTTAACCACAGTCAACATTGACACAACTAGCTATTTGAAGGAGAAAAGCATACATGCTATGGACTAACACAACCTAAAACATAAGGGTGTGCATCAAAGTCCTAACTCCTGCGGGTGTACGTACATTAACAAGATATACATGAAGTGTCACGATCCGAAATCCCACATTCGGGCCGTGATAGCATTTAACGTCGAACCCGCTAGACAAACCAACGTTTTTGGTTAAATTTACTATTTTCTTTATTTACGACATTTAAAAGAACAACAATAAGCATGAATAAATGAATAAGAATGCGGAAGCTAAGAATTTATCAACTTAATATAATAAATATTACGAAATTTCCGTGCATAAACCCCCAGAACTGGTGTCACAATTTCACGAACAGTCAATATGTATTATATGAGTTACCTGTAAATTTTGGTGTAAAACGAACTTGATTTGACGTGTTTCGGATCGAAAATGGAAAAGTTGAAGGTTAATGAAGTTTTGAGAATTTTTATAGATTTAGGATTTAATTCCTTGTTTTTTATGTTATTTTGGTCTTTAATTACTTGAATAAGTCCGTAGGATGAATTTTAAGTTGTGTGTGTAGTTGGTTTTGAGCCTCGAGGGCTCGAGTGAATTTCGGGTAGGCGTCAGAGTGAAAATAGGTAAGAAAAATCTAGTGTGAATTGAACTTCCGGTGTCTAATGTTTTATTCAGTGCGATCGCATATATATCTCTGCGATTGCATAGACTTGTGTGAGGGAGAAGGTTAGTTCCTTTATGCGATCGCATAGCACGGTCCGCGACCGTATAGGGGTATAGGAGGTCCAGGTGGGGGTTGGTCTAGGGTGCTGTGCGATCGCACTAGATCATCCGCGATCACAGGGGTGTAGGGTAGTGATTCTATGCGATCGCAGAGCTTAGCAGTCAGCCTTTCATGCGATCGCAGCCCACTCTTCACGATCGCATAGAGTAAAGTCGTCCAGTTATTTAAAAAGCCAAAAACAGAACACTATTACGGGATTTCACTTCCTTCCACTATCTTCTTCTTCCCCACACCTCCTTTAGCCATTTTTGAAGACCTTCATCACCATAGCTCCATAGGTAAGCAATTCTAACTCCATTTTCCTTCTATTTTCATCATCTACTACTAGAATCTAGGTCTAAAATCATGAAATCAAGGTAGAAATTAGGAGTTTTGGGTAGAGTTAGGGTTTATGAAATTTTTGGGAATTCAACCTCGATTTGGGGTCGAATTCCAAAATAAATTATATATTTGGGCTCGTAGGGGAATGGGTGAACGGGTTTTGGTCCGAACCTCGAGTTTGGACCAAGTGGGCCCGGGGTCGATTTTTGGTATTTTTGGAGGAATGATGGGATGTGTATAATTAGGCTCGGGAATTGAATTATTGAGTCATTATTGATATTATTGAGTCTATTATGTCTAGATACTATCATTCCGGAGTTGGATTCGAGAGGAAAAGCGGTGCTAGAGGTTGGATTTGCGTTCTTGGAGTCGAGGTAACTGTCTGGCCTAACTTTGGCGAGGGAATAGGTATTGAATCCTATGTGCTACTTGTTTTATCATGTTCAATTCATAGGTGAAGTGACGAGTACCTATGCATTGTTTGTCAAGCATGCCCGTGAGTCTATTTTGGTAAATTACTTGTTATTACTACAATCTTTATCGTGTTATGAAGTAGTTTCTTTTGGGAAGTTGTTTAATTGTTGAGAATACTTGTTTAAGAATTTGTGTTATGATGGCTTAGTTGAGGACCCAATTCATTAAGTTATGTACTCATAGAGACTTGGTTATACCTGAGACCCTTGCCGGGCAAATATTCTTATTTTGGTTGACATTCCCTCTTGTTGGGTGGTTATGAATTGGATTATTTGTTGTTGACTTCCTTGCCAAGTTGGTACTTGTTGATGATATTATATGGGTGAGGAAGAGAGTAAAGCACGAAGGGTGATGTCGTGCCATTCATTTGATTTATTCAATTATTGCACTGTAAGGAAGAGAGTAAAGCACGGCGGGTGATGTCGTGCCATTCATTTCATTTATTTATTTATTGCAAGATGAGGAAGAGAGTAAAGCACGAAAGGTGATGCCAAGCCATTCATTTCATTTATTTATTTATTGCAAGGTGAGGAAGAGAGTAAAGCACGAAGGGGCCATTCATTTCTTATACATATTTATTTGCGTCGTGGGGACGAGAGTAAAAGCACGAAGGGTGATGTCGTGCCATTTTTTTCATCTGTTTATTTATTGCATTCGGTATTTCATCCTTGTTTCCTTCTTGTTCCCCCCCCCCCCTTACTTGTCTCCGTACTACTTGCTTAACTGCTTAATTCCTGTTATCTTCCGGCTATATCTTGTAAAACTGTACAGGTAGATTATCGTTGTCGTGTCTAGCCTCGCCACTACTTTGCCGAGGTTAGGCTCGGCACTTACTCAGTACATGGGGTCGGTTGTACTGATGCTACACCTGCACTTCTCTATGTCGTGCAGATCACTCATCCGGACCCAGTGGACATTTACAGGGGGAGTGTCCTTCAGTCCACACCGGAGACTTCAAGGTAGACCCGCAGACGTCCGTGGCCCTTGGCGTCACCTCTATCCTTATCCTTCAGTTCTATCTTGTTTTTATAGTTCAAAGAGAGCTTATGTAATTAGTTTTCAGACCTTGTATTTAGTAATCTCATAGACAGTTCGTGAGTTAGTGACTCTAGTTTCTAGGTTAGGTTATCGGGATGTATTTTGAGATTTTATCATTTAGTTCTGAATTTACTTAACTTTCGTACTTTAAATATAATTGTTCTAGTTATTCCTGTTTATTACAGTGTTAATAAGTTAATATAATTAATACGTTGGCTTGTCTGGCGGGTTCAACGTTATACGCAGTCACGGCCTGAAGGTGGGATTTCGGGTCGTGACAACAATGGCTAGCACAAAATGGATTTTTTTTCTCCTATGAAAAAATTGCTTCGTCAAAAGATCTTGTTGTTGTTTCTGCTGATCGTTCTTCCTCAATTGATGTTTGGAGCTCAATTTTGTCGAAAAAGAAAGATAATCATGACATATCAAATCTTGAAACGCCTTATATTCATCCTCTTATTAAAAGATCGACTAGTTCTTTAAGTGTAAAAAGTCTTGAAATTTGTACTGGAATTCTTGGATCGGAGACTGGCTTTGATAGATTTTCCTCCTACACTCCTTCTGAAATCGGAGATGTAGAAGAGGAGGAAAAAGACGAACAACAACAACAACAATACTGCTCAGAATCCTTTGAGGAATTGCGAGTTGTAAAATACAATTATAGCAAGAAATCATCTTCTTTTCCTAAATCTTTTCCTCCTCCAATTTCTTCATTGGCTAAAGGGGACAACAAATCTTCTCTTCACATGCAATCTCGATGCTAAGATGGTAGATTGATTCTTGAAGCTATATTTATTCCTTCTCGAAATCTTTTTCGTGTCCATCGCCACGATGGTCGTCTTCTTCTCACCTTCATTGATGATAGTACTCCTAAGAAGAAGAAGAAGAAGAAGAAGAAGAAGAAGAAGAAGAGGAGTAGTAGTAGTAGTAGTAGGAGGAGATAGAAAATGAGAATATATTGATAGAGCAAAAGCCAAGATTATCAAGTGGGGTGATAAATAGTAGTAGTAGTAGTAGGAGGAGGAGGAGATAGAAAATGAGAATATATTGATAGAGCAAAAGCCAAGATTATCAAGTGGGGTGATAAATAGTAGTAGTAGTAGTAGGAGGAGGAGGAGATAGAAAATGAGAATATATTGATAGAGCAAAAGCCAAGATTATCAAGTGGGGTGATAAATAGTAGTAGTAGTAGTAGGAGGAGGAGGAGATAGAAAATGAGAATATATTGATAGAGCAAAAGCCAAGATTATCAAGTGGGGTGATAAATATGAAGAATCTTGTAACATGCTCTAACAAGTTTAATAAAGTTGTCAACTTAACGGGTTATGTAGGTTCAACTGAACTGATGAAGAAGCTAAGTCAAATAACCACAATCACTCCATTACTGCCTAACTCAGCCAACACCATCTCCACCACCACCGATCGCAGCCTCGGGCTCGGCAACTTTCAATACCTATGAGTACTTTTGGAGGAAGAAGCCAACAGTTGCAAGCATTGCCAACTGTCCCACAATTGCAAAAATATGCAACAACTTTCTTGCATCTAAAAGTATCACTACCAATGCCAAGGGTACAACAAACATAGCAGCATATGAGCAGCAAGTCTTGGTGCCTTTGCAAAGAGGATGCAAAGAGCAAAAGAGGTCTTCACTAATTTGGGAGCCTTATGGCATTGCCACCTCATGATATTCATCATCAAAAAAAGATCAATTCTTTAATCCAGCCCTAATCCAATTACTAATTAACCATTGAAATAAATAATTAACTATGTAATATTACAGTATTTATTAGTAAGAATTGTAATTTTCCTCTTTGAGTCATGACTAGTTTTTACTCTTTTTACCAAGAACAAGAGTTCTGTACAACTAAATAACAAAGGGAGAGATCATTGCTTTATATACAACTACATCAGATTTTGTATATGTTTTTCCTTCTCTTTTTCGATATAACAATCTGGTATTCGAAATCAACTGACTAACCAACTAATTCAGGTTCATGTCACACGTGACCTAATAAAAGGAAAAACACTCCTTAGTATAAGGAGCGAAGTCATATATGGTAAAGAGTGGTCAACTAATATTCTTCACTGAAAAATTATATTGTGTATAGGGTAAAATCTATTGATCAAAAATAGACTTTGAATTAGGGTTATGCATAATTGGTAAATACCGAATTACCGTACCAGCACCGAAAATTATAGTATTTGATATTCGATATTTTGGTATGTAGTTTAAGTTTAAAAAGTATTGGTATTAAGTATGGTACTTGGTATTTAAAAAAAAATACTGAAATACCAATACTATACCAAAATATATATTATAATACACAAACACATATTATTAATTATAACATAAATATAAAAATCTAAAATTTTACTTTCCTTTATTCTCTAAGTTAATCAATTAACTCTAAGCAAGTAACAAGATATTTCTAATGATCAAATTTACTCTTTTATGTACAGTTTTCTCTCATTGCTTTGATATTGCTAATTTTGGACAAAACTTTTATCAACAAATATTTTTAGTTTTGTACTTTTGAGTACTTTAATTTAGAAAATTATAGTTTATGACTCTATGCATTAGTTAGTATTCAAACTGAATAAACCGAAGTTATCAAAGCGAATAACCCGAAATCGAAAGGAGAAAAACTGAACCATACCGAATTTAATTAGGTACGGTATTGGTATAACATTTTAATAAACCGAACACCGAAAATACTGAACTGAAATGTCTAAATACCGTACTGCACCGACCGACAAACATTCATACTTTGAATGCCCTTGCATAGCGTACTCACAAAAGATGTTCAAATTTTAAATCCTATTACTAAAATTTCTAACTTCGCCGGATATAAGCTTTCTTTTTGAGTTTATGATGATACTAGTACTTAATTACTAGCCAAAAAAAAAAGTGGTGACCTATCTTTGACTTGTCCCTCTGGCTTGGCATCAAAATGGGAATTTTCTCCCTTTTTTCCTTTCTTTCTTCCTTTGCCATAAGCTTTTGTCAGTCCAAACAAAGACTGAAAAAAAAAAGTTGAGAGGTAGTGTATTATAGATAGACAGTGGGCAGACTGGTTTCCCTTTGGGAAGTTTCTATGAGAATTGTTTGCACTCTCCTTGTGGAGCCACCGTTATAATTATAGGCTCAATAGAATTCAATAACTTTGACTTAAGTTCGATATTTTTATTTAAAAAATTTATTAAATATATAAACAATATATTTAGAATCCAATAAGCAAAAGAATTATCGTTCAAAACTCATAAATTACAAATTCTAAATCCGCGTATGTTTCCATGCTTAAAACCTCCATCACTCTACTATTGATGCCAGCCTCCATCATCTAATATAAATTATGTTGTTGGGGATAGAATATTATGCTACTACTGCTATTATTAGTATACAGGGGCGGATCCAGCTTTTATATATATATATATATATATATTAAAAAAATTCATTTAATATTCACGAATATTTGATTGGGAACACATTTACTTATTGCATATTTATTTAAGGTTGTTGTAGGAATCCGTAAATTTTAGATTCTCTGAATCCGCCTATGCTACTACTTACTATTTTAAATGCATGAATATTCCGGTTCTTAATATTCGATAAAATAGTGAAAAGGGAAGCTAATGGGGAACAAAATTTGAGGTTTCTATCCAAAAGAACATTTTAAAAAGGCAAAATATTTTTAAATAAAATTTTAGTACAAATTTAGGTAAAGTGAGGAAGAGGTGATGGTTGGTCCAGGTGACGACGAAGATGGCTTAAGGAACAAGCAAAGCAATCATTCATGAATTACCATCGCCCTCGAATGAAAAAAGTAAAAATTACACGGTGCGTTTTATTTGGTCGCCTCCATTTAATTTATATTTACTTTTTAAAAAAGTTTTAATTTATACTCACTGTTTAAACAACTTCAGGCCTCTTTCTCCTCCTTCGTTTTCTGAATGCTGAAGATTGAGATATTATTATGCATTATAGCCTGACCATTCATATATATCTGCTTGTCCCATTATGTTCAATTTGATCTTATTCATAATAATTTAACCTCTTAGATTTTTTAGCTTTACAGGCACATTGGTTTTTGGTTCTAATTTATCTGTAGTAACTTATTTTCATGTCGAAAATATTTTTCATTTTTTAATCTTTGAAATGAACAGCATCAATCGCTGCTAATCATGTTCTATTAAATTCATTGTTGTTTAGAACTTCAGCTCTAAGAATGCTGAAGTTCATCAAATATAAACAAAAATTTCAGTTCCTAAAATGTTGAAGTCCAGCAAATACAAAATAAACTCCAGCCCTGAAGTTCATCACAAACAGAACAAAGCTTCAGCTAAAACATGCTGAAGTTCAGCAAATACAGAACAAAGCTTCGGTTAAAACATGCTAAAGCTCATCAAATATAGAATAAAGCTTCAGCTACTAGAATGCTGAAGTTCGGCAATTACAAACAAAAACTTCAGCCAAAACATAATGTTGTTTTATTGAACTGAAGTTTGCCATTTGCACTATGAACTGAAGCTTGTGTGATGGCCTTTGCAAGTCAGGCCAAACTTCATGCAAAAATATCTGAAGTTTTGCTACACTTCAGGCAAAAAACATTCTGAAGTTCAAACCTACTTCAGGCCCGTATGTCTGAAGTTACGCGAAAAGTGGGTACGCTTGTAATTTTTTTACAAAACAGGTGTAAGTTAAAAGGTAACCCAAAGACCGGGTATGCATAGATGCAAATGCTCTCTCTTTTATAGGCTTACGCGGTAAAATAGCACAGGCTAGCCAGTTTTCGGATTGGTCATTTAAAAATAGCCAGCTTTTGCAAAATCTGAAAAATATCACTATTTTGCTGCTACACGAAAAGTTCAAGCATAATATACTGGAGATCGGCGCACCTGTGTATGAACTTTCCGCATATTATTGTGAACTCCAACACGCGTTCCAGCATAATATACTGGAGATTGGAGCATATGTGTATGAACTTCAAGCATATTATGTTAGACCGGTATATTATACTGAAACTCCAGTATACTATGATGGAAGTCCAATATACTTATGCTGAAATTAACTAATTACGATATAGTAAAGATTACAACTTGAGAGTATTCATAGTTGGAAAAGTTTCCTCCTTTGTGAAAAATTACTTCGAAATAAAAATTAAAAAAGACTGATATTTGACATTATTTTTAACGATGAAGAAAAGAATAGAATCAATGGCATTATATACCTCGTATTCTCATGGTTGAATAAATTATCTAAAGTTATATATGTCGATAAGCAAATCAAAGATTAGTAAAATGGTATAAGTATAAAGTCTCCTCTATATTAAATTAAAGAGATTTGTACTAATTGTTTACTTAGCTCAACTCACTTAGACACGAATCCAAAATTTGAAATTTATGAGTTCATATAACGATTTCATAATTAATATACAATAATAATTAGATTCATAGTCAAATATTTACCTACTTTTAATAAATTTGTTTGATTTTTACTTGAACAATTTATAAGCCCAAATTTCTTTTCCTTTGACTTTTTTTTTTAGTTTCTATTTCATCCATATTTGTTCCTGAGCTATTTGGCATAAATAAAAGGAGTAAAGTCTTTGAAACACTAATTGGTATCTTTATCACATTAGTCAAAACTTATTTGTTTATGTTCATTCATACCGCAACCAGATGGACTAGGCGAATTCGTAGGTTCAATTCCAACTGGATGCACGTCAATGGGACCCTCCAATAAGTTTATTGGAATTGGCTCTATATCAATAGAATCTCATCATTCCTACATAACGAATGAATGTGATTTCTCTATAACTTTCGCTCATACCCCCTTTATTTTGATTAAATCCCGACGTCAAACAAAAACCCAAACTTCTCTCCAGGCGAAAATTAAATCTTAGAATTTATCATAATCATCAAAGTCTTAAGAAACTTTAACGCCAAGCTTTGTAGCTAATAATTCGCATGAATCATGACTATGAATTACAGTGCCCCGTCACCTCTAAATTCTAGGTCCGCCCTCCATCAGTACTTGGTGAGTTGGCTCATGAGTGCACATTATAAATGGCTTAAAAATTACTTAATAGCATATCCAATGCATTAGGATAAAAATTTAGAATATTTAGGTCACAAAGCATTTGTTTTATCTTTAAAAAAAATAAGGGTAAAGGATTGGTATAAGATAGAAGAATGAACAGACTCTGAGTTGACTCAATTGATTAAATAAAAGTAAAGTGAAGAATTATTTATCTAATTAATTAGGATTATTCTCCATATAATATCATTAGTGACACCACCATGCCTGTCAATGCATCTTTATCATTCTTTAAGTATGTTTCTTGGATTAAAGTATTTTTTTAGTGCGTTGACAATAATCCTAGTCTTATTCTTAACTTAAACTAATAAAACAACCAAGAGTTATGGACTAGATGGATAAGATTCGTCCGTCCACCCTTAATTAGAGACTGCAGGTTAAATTCACGGATAGAAAAAATTCTGGTAAAAAGTATTTCCTTCTTAAATGGATCTTATGTGACGGGAATTTAGATTAGTCAAATGTGGGTATCAATTAGGTGATGAGCACGTCCTATGGTATTTTGTATTGTGAGAATATGTGATGGCGGTTAATCTATCGCAATATTTGTTGTTTCGAGTTTGGGATCGATAATATGAATAAGCTCCCATGTACAAAATTAACCAAAAGCTAGTATAAAATTAAAAAATATTACTATATTATACATGTACGGTAAAATTAAAGTTATTTCTGCTATTGATCTCTTGTTTCATAGATAATTTTTTTTAAAATTATTTCTCTCAATTTATTTTGGATTAGGAAATTAAAGTCTTGAAAAATAGAAATATTATGTTGTTGAGCGATTTCTATTCACTTTCCTTCGTATGGTTCTTTCAAGTGTTAATAATCTATCTGTCCCTAACAGCGGTGTAACTTGTGCATATCTCGATTAATTTTTCTGTGCATATATTATTTTTCACTAGCACAATTATCCAATAAATTCCCCTAAAACTAACGCAAATGCAAAAAAAAAAAAAAAAAAAAAAAATTGGTCTATGTGATTCCCCGGTAGCACTCAAGACTAGAAAATGGATATATAGATCTATTGGTTATTCCCTCCGGTCCTATTTACTTATAATCATTTTTTGCTAAAAATTAAATAATGTTTAAAAATACTTATCACTTTAGAGAATCAAAAAATTAATTAATTTTTTTTCAATTTAACAGCAACTTAGTCAATTAATACTAATATTTTCTTAAAGGGTATGTGAAATATAATTTAGAGCCCAAAATACACTATGAATTGCCATTCAAACGGCCAATTGACCTAGCGAAAGAACAAAATATTTTATTTTTATAGGGATTTTTTCCTTCCTATACCATAAATAAAACTTTATTACCAAATATGTGCATATTTTGTAATTTATCCGACCTGTTCACTCTTTTTCTACAATTTTTATACCATTCATTAATTAGTAATTAATAGGAGCTGAATCTATCCTAGTATGGTGCGCTAAAAATCAGGAAGAGATTATTCTAATTGATTTAGTGACCTTCAGTTCAAATTTGAAACGAAAATCCTTTATCTTCAATTTAAAATCAAAATACAGAGACTGTTTTCTTCAAAAACTCTGATCTGCGAAATTTTTTCGTAAGCCATAATTCACAAAAAAAGACAAAAAACTTCAACAAATTAAAATCAAATTGTAGAAATAAGTTCTGCAAAAGCTCAGTTCGCCGACTTTTTTTCTCAATCCAGAAATCAAAAAGGCGACAAATTATTCAACAAATTCAAGTCAAATTGTAGAAATCAATTATGTCGATACTTTGTTCTTCATCTTTTTTTTCTCAATCCACAAGTAAGTAAAAACGACAAAATATACAACAACACCTCAGCAACAACACACAATCATGTCCAAAATCCCGATCATGCTATAATTGAATGGGAATTGGGATAGCTATGACAGATTTAGAGATTTTCAAGTTGATGGCATTGTAGTCGATGAGAATGCAAGTTACAGTATGTTAATTTCTACAATTGCAGAGCAATTAATGATTGATACTTCGGAAAAAATTGTAAAAATCAAATACATTGTGAACGACAATTGTCCTCCAATGGAGATTAGGAATGATATGTGGGTTCATGTGTATATGGACACAAAAAAGGAGAATAAAAACTTAGGATCATATCCGTTATGTATAAGTGTACGAGAGTTCAATATGGAATTGACTATCACCAATGAGAACACAAGTGCAGGTTTGTTAAGTTTAAAATTCCATAGAATTCTTGTTTTACGGTAATATCTACAAAATTTCTACATTTATCTACAAATAAACTACAAATTAGTTTAAGGATGTATAAAGCAATATTGTTTTCAAGATTATCTACAAAATTACTACATTTATACTACAATTAAACTACAATGTATGTTAAAAATATATTGACTACAAAATTTTTTCTCCATCTACATATTTCCTACAAAAATTCTACAAATAAACTACAAATCAATTTAATTATGTATAAAGCAGTATTTTTTCACGATTATCTACAAATTACTACGTTTATACTACAATTAAACTACAACCTATGTGGAAAAAAATATTGACTACAAAGTTTTCACTTCATCTACAAATTATCTACAAAGATTCTACAAAATTATAATGACGCAGTTTATCTTTATTTTCATGCAGGTTCGTCTGGGTCCCTAAAGTTACTTGATATGCCATCCTCTCCTGTTATAGAGGAATATCAAAGTGAAATAATAACTGAAGGTACACAAAGTGCTATTGAAGAAGGACAAGTGTATCAAGACAAGAAAAATGTAGCAACTGCAATGAAGCATTATTCTGTGATGCACAAGTTCCAGTTCAGAGTTAAAATATGTAACCACAGAAGGTATGAAGATATTAGTGGTGAAATGATCATTATAAACAGACTTTTCCTTGAGATGTGTGTTTTTTAAACATTGTAGATGAAGTGTAGTTATATTGTATATTGTGTTACTTTATGTTAAAACAGTCCTTTTGTTACATCTACATTTATAACCTGTATTAAAAATTATATTTTTTTGTAGCTACTGGCTTATATGCGTTGGTGAAAACTGTAATTGGCACTTCAAGGCAACATCAATTAATGATTCTGCAATGTTCAAGATCAGGAGTTTCAACCGACAACACACATGCTCCTTAATGGACGATACATTCATACAGCACAAACGTACCGCAGCTGTAGTTGGTAGCGTGGTCATTCCAAAGTATTGTGATCCTAAGACAGTTTACACACCAAAGGACATACAAACTGACATGTTGTCCGAACACGGAGTGAACCTAAGCTACATGCAAGCATGGAGAGCAAAGGAAAATGCTTTACAGTTTTTGAGAGGGCATCCTGCTGACTCCTACAGCAAATTACCAAAATATTTTTTTATTCTTGAAATGATGTATCCCGGTTCAGTTGTTAAATTGAAGAAGACAGTAGATGAATGCTTCCTATATGCATTTGTTTCTCTTTGTACATCAATAAGTGGTTGGCAACATTGTAGGCCAGTAGTAGTGGTTGATGGGACATTCTTAAAGTCAGCCTACATGAGGATTATGCTGACAACAAGCACAATGGATGCAGCAGGTAAAAATGTAGATATTTTGTAGTTATTTTGTAGGCAGTTTATACTTTGTAGTTATTTTGTAGGCAATTTATAAAATGTAGATACATTGTAGATATTTTGTAGATATATTGTAGTGTATATGTATATATATTTTTATATGCATTTTCAAAGCTGTCAGTTAATTTTTTTTGGATTAATAATGTAGGTACAATATTTCATTTGGCATATGTTGTGGTTGATTCGGAAAATGACGCATCGTGGAAGTGGTTCTATGATCAATTCAAGAAAGCATATGGTGAAAGAACTTCAATGTGTGTCGTTTCAGATAGGAATGAGAGTATCCTGAAGGCAACATCAATTGTCTATCCGGGCGTGCCACACTACTCTTGCATGTGGCATATTTGGACAAATATAAGGGCAAAGTTCAAGATGGGTCATCTACAATTAAATGAATTGTACTTTGCTACAGTACGGTCATACACTCTGGATGAATTTAATGAAAGGATGTCGAAGATTGAAGATATAGACCCGCGTGTGAAATCATACTTATATGATATTGGCTATCATAGATGGTCAAGAGTACATGCAACGGTGAATAGAACTTAGACAATGACATCAAACATTGCAGAGTCGTTGAATGATATAACAAAAAATGCAAGAGAGCTTCCAATATTTGACTTATTAGAGTGTATGAGGACACTTCTAGAACGTTGGACCAACGAGAAGTTATTGAAGGCAAAGGGTACTTTCACATTCCTTGGGTCCAAATTCAACAAAGAATTGGAGAACAACAGAACATTATCTCAGAAGCTTAGGGTAAGATCTGTCTATTTGGTGCAGAAAAAAAAATTAATATACAGTGTTTCCAGATTGTAGATAAATTGTAGACAAATTATAGATAATTTGTAGATTGTATATAATAAATTTTTGTAGATAATTTGTAGATAAGTTGTAGATAATATATTTTTATGATTGAAATAATAGTCTTTCTGTTTGTTATGTAATTGTAGGTGAGTGCTTCAACAGATCATATCCATACTGTGTTAGATGGTGTGAAGCGGTACATTGTGTGTCTTGAAAGCAAGAAACGTAGTTGTGGCCAGTTCCAACTTGATGAACTTCCATGTGCGCATGCTTTGGAAGCTTTAAGGCACAAGAATGAAACTTATGAAAACTATTGCTCTCCGTATTACACAAAGGAGAACCTACTGCATACGTATGAAATACCTGTAAATCCCCTTCCTGATGAAAGCAAATGGAATGTGCCACAACATATTTTGGATGAAGTAGTAAATCCACCTACGGGAGAGAAAAGGCAACCAAGAAGACCTCAAAAGGAAAGATACAAAACATATGATGAACTAAAGTCAAAGAAGTACAAGGTGTCATGTGAAAACTGTGGAGGTGAAGGACATAACAAAAGATCTTGCAAGAATGCGCCCAAAAAGAAATAAATATCATGTAGTTAGAATAGTATTTCAAAATAATTGTTAGTGTGTTCAAGTTAATAGAATTTTGTGTGTAATCGTTTAAGTTTTTAAAGATTATAATGTAGTTAATTTCAATTTGTTTATGTGTTTGTTAACATCTTTTTCTGTATTGTGTCAAGCATCTAAATTTGTTTTTGATATATTGTAGATAACTGTTAATATTTATTGTCACGACCCAAATTTTCCTCCGTTAGGTACCGTGAAGGTACCTAGTCTTGGGGACTAGGTAAGCCTAATATTTTACTAAGCATCAACAATAATAAAAGAAAACATAGCAGTCTTGATATGGAAATCTTGACAGAGTCTACAATTTCCCAAAACCCGACAAATACAAGTCATAAGCTCTACGAAATCTTTCTATCAAATCTAAGTTCAACTATCTAGGAATAAGCAAGTACAATTGAATAGAAATAACACGGGAAGGTGACTTCGAAGCCTGCGAACGCAGCAGCAGGTTACCTTGAGTCTCCTCAGCAACGATCTGCGCAGCTACCAACAACCATAACCTGAAGCTGCACACAAAAATGTGCAGAACTGTAGTATGAGCACATCACAGCGGTGCCCAGTAAGTATCAAGACTAACCTCGGTGAAGTAGTGACGAGGACTAGTCCGGACACTCAATGGTCTAATAGATAAAAGACATAGCAGTAATGACCGGAAAAAAATATTTATCTAAAATCTTCGAATATAATTAACGGCAGAAAAATAATAAGTGGAAGGAAGAGCAGTAATTAAAGCAACGAAATAGCATGACAGAAATACACAAAGAGGAAAGGACAACACGCAAGCCAAAGTCGGAAATCACAGTACCATAAAACACTCAAACTCAGCACCGCATCAATCTGCTCACATCAAGCAGTAGCAAGTAGGCTCAATAAAACCCAGTCAAAATCCTTGAGTAAAAACCTTTAAAATGCGAGTTTATATTGAAAACTTTTGAAAATACAACATTTTCAGGATATAGGAAAAATCTTCCTTGAAGCATACTTTTTCTGAATGTATATGTATATATTTTTACAAAAGAATTCGTTAGAACATAGTTCCCTTAAAAATATGTTGTATTAAAATATACTCTCCCAATACTGCTGATTCAAATATCATTTATAATATACTTTTCCAAATATTGTTCTTCCAAATATCATTTGTTCAAATATACCTTCAAAATAGGAGTCCTTCGGAACTACGTTTCTCGGAGATAATTTCCTTTCAGCTACACACTTCAATATAAGTATATGTGCATACATGTATACTTTTCAATCCAACTCCTCAATGATAAACCACCGGAACTCAGTCTGTAACTTAATATATAATCATGCAATGCAATACAAGGGAAAGTCTCAGGTCATAGCTCGTAGTCCCAATGTAAATATGCAATGCAATGCAAGGGAAAGTCTCAGGTCATAGCCCGCAGTCCCAATATAAATATGCAATACAATGCAAGGGAAAGTCTCAGGTCATAGCGCGTAGTCCCAATATAATGAAATGTAATGCAAGGGAAAGTCTCAGATCATAGCCCGCAGTCCCAATGTAATATGCAATGCAATGCAAGGGAAAGTCTTAGGTCATAGCCCGCAGTCCCAATATAAATATACAATGCAATACAAGGGAAAGTCTCAGATCATAGCCCGCAGTCCCAATATAAATATGCAATGCAAGGTGCGATGATAAGTTCAACACGATAACTTCAATCAAAATAATGGCAAAACTCACTAATAAACAGAAGTCACTTAAGGGAGAAACCAAGGTCGTTTACCCACAAGTCAACCCTCCGGTCAACTCCTTTCACTTAAGCTTTACAATTTGAAAATTCTCCCCTAATTCGACTCCAGATTATCCGGTAACTGAAACTAACCACGCACACATGTCGATATACATAATGTGAAGCTGATTATGACCTTATTCCACTAGACGGAGCTTAAACTCTCAAAACGACCAGTCGGGTCGTCACATTCTCCCCCTCTTAAACAAACGTTCGTCCTCGAACGTGCCAAGATTCACCTTGAACTCTTCCACTCACTGATTTCACACTTCCAACACCCACATGCATGTGACCCCACGTCACCCCATGCTACATAAGCCTGATGACACTATCACAACTGCAATTCAGCCTTTCTATTACCACCGATAAGCCTCATACCTTTACTTTCTCATCTTCTACTCATTTACGAAGGACCCGATCCTAATTCCATATCCGACATTAGCCTCAAACAACTGCATCGACTCAGGACTACCCTTATAAGGTACGACCAGACCACATAGCACATCACACATATGCTCAAATAACACTTTTGATCACAATAGCTGCCCGAAATCAACTCCACATTGGCAATTAGCCCCACATCTGACAAACTCTGTTCCCAAACCCAATAATACTGATAATGATGAAATAAACACGAAGATTTTATTATTAAACACCCGAATTACCAAGCCACAACTAACACCACCGGGCACACATCCCGCAAAATGGACTAAAGAAGCACATAACGAAATGGCTGAGTAGGAAAGATAGAAGCATATATAAAGGTACTATCAAACAAGCCCATATGCATAACTCTCTATCAATACCGACCTACCAAAAGCAATATAACAAGAGAGAAGCAAGCATATGAAAAATTCACAAGGATGCCATCCTGATAAAATCCCACCGGGGTGCTCAGCCCGGTCCAAATATATCAAATCACAAGGAATCACGAGGGTCTCGCCCTCAACTCTACGGCACATGACGAATATATATCATACCAACAGAAATCTCCCACTAATTCATCTCGGCTAACAAAATCATAGTGCTCACTTAATCACATCTCAATGGAGTATCAAAACACAACTCGAAAACTAAATACTCAGGAGAATCACATAAAGCTTACCATGAAGGACGACATGGACTCACTTCCAGTTTCACCACTAGCAAGGATGAATAAAATAATGATAGACACGGCTACTACTCATAGAATCTACCAACAGGAGCAAGCACAAAAATAGAGTGCATTACATGAAACTCACTCATAAATGAGACAACAAATAATGGGAACTCGTCCTGATCAACAGGACTATAGTGAAATACAATGATACCCCACTTTAGCACATCAAGCCATACTTGGGTGATGATATCTGACACGACGGCCTCCAGCCTACTATATGCAACACATCAACCGGTCGGGTCTCCCCCTCTTAGGCGCCTTTTGTCTACCTGAACACCCTGCTATAATTCTCCCACCTGAATCTTGGAACAATTCCTTACCTTGTGGCTAACCTCTCCACATTGAAAACAATCTTTCTGCCGAGGTGGCTGTGGAAAACATACGATATGGATCCTCGGAGACCCATGAGTATCTGAAACGCTCTCATGTGAAGCTGGTAATGCAACTGAACTGGTTGACCCAAGATTCTCTACCGTGCCTGAGTCCCTCAATGAATCTACGGAATCGCCCTCTAACTGAAGCAACCAAGTGATGTGTATATCTGGCCAACTCACTGAATCTGACGGCGTACTCCAAATGTTGACATAACGTCCTGACACATCTGCTCAAACTCCGTGCGCTGTACATCCCGGCGGAACTGAGGTGCGACCTCCCTCAAAACATCTCCGAAAACTGAATCCAAGGTAGTAAGGCTAACTCGGCCAGGCTAGCCCAACTCATATGCTGCCACCACTGATCAATCCACTACTATGGACCTGAGATGTGACAAAAGCAATCTCGCTCGTCTCCACAATACCCGGAGTACGAAGAATATGGTGACACCCTTCCAAAAAACCCTGGGAATCACCTGTCGCCAATCCACTGGAAGATAGGAGGGTGGTACTTCTAGTACCTCTAAATCCCAAGGTGCTCTACCTCTGAAGTTGTTGTCCCAACCACGGGCTGAACTGAAACCACATGTCGTACTCCATGAAAACTGGAACTTGACCAATATGATCTCGCTGATCTGGAGTGTAGACGGTGGGAAACTGGACTCCTCCCCTGATCTGTGAAGCAACTGGTGCACTAGAGTCAACCCGCCCTGAGCCGATGTACCAATTGTACTCAAACTGAGCTTCGGTCTTCTGAAGTTCGGGGTAGCAACATGCACCTCCATACCTGCCCCCTAACTAGGACTACTGGCGACTCATCAACGGCTGCTCTGGTAGGCATCTTAACTGCGGCACGTGCTCCTCGTTGGCCTCTGTCTCTGACCCTTGTGACATTTTCTTCAGGGTAACGTCATCAGGAGCCGCAGTTCGTATCCTCACCCTCGGTGAGATAATGGAACGATAATTTCAAACTTTAAGACCAATGAACTCGCACGATAGGAATAAAGGAAGTGAAATTGTCCCGATAGTTTCGTAGCCTTTCGAAGATAAGTACAGACGTCTTCGTACCGATCCGCAAGACTCTACTGAACTCGCTTATGACTCGTAGTACATATGAAACTAGAGCTCTGATACCAACTTGTCACGACCCAAATTTTTCTCCGTTGGGTACCGTGATGGAACCTAGTCTTGGGGACTAGGTAAGCCTAATATTTTACTGAGCATCAATAATAATAAAGGAAACCATAGTAGTCTTGATATGGAAATCTTGACAGAGTCTACAATTTCCCAAAATCCGGCAAATACAAGTCATAAGCTCTACGAAATCTTTCTACCAAATCTAAGTTCAACTGTCAAGGAATATGCAAGTACAGTTGAATAGAAATAACACAGGAAGGTGACTCCGAAGCCTGCGAACGCAGCAGCAGGTTACCTTGAGTCTCCTCAACAACGATCTGCGCAGCTACCAACAACCATAACCTGAAGTTGCACACAAAAATGTGCAGAAGTGTAGTATGAGCACACCACAGCGGTGCCCAGTAAGTATCAAGACTAACCTCGGTGAAGTAGTGACGAGGACTAGTCCGGGCACTCACTGGTCTAATAGATAAAAGACACAGCAGTAATGACCGAAACAAAATATTTATCTAAAATCTTCGAATTTAATTAACGGCAGGAAAATAATAAGCGGAAGGAAGAGCAGTAATTAAAGCAACGAAATAGCATGACAGAAATACGCAAATAGGAAAGGACAGCACGCAAGCCAAAGTCGGAAATCACAGTACCATAAAACACTCAAACTCAGCACCGCATCAATCTACTCACATCAAGCAGTAGTAAGTAGGCTCAATAAAACCCAGTCAAATCCTTGAGTAAAAACCTTTAAAATGCGAGTTTATATTGAAAACTTTTGAAAATACAACATTTTCAAGATATAGGAAAAATCTTCCTTGAAGCATACTTTTTCTGAATGTATATGTATATATTTTACAAAAGAATTCGTTAGAACATAGTTCCCTTAAAAATACGTTGTATTAAAATATACTCTCCCAATACTGCTGATTCAAATATCATTTATAATATACTTTTCCAAATATTGTTCTTCCAAATATCATTTGTTCAAATATACCTTCAAAATAGGAGTCCTTCGGAACTACGTTTCTCGGAGATAATATCCTTTCAGCTATACACTTCAATATAAGTATATGTGCATACATGTATACTTTTCAATCCAAATCTCCTCAATGATAAACCACCGGAACTCAGTCTGTAACTTAATATATAATCATGCAATGCAATACAAGGGAAAGTCTCAGGTCATAGCTCGTAGTCCCAATGTAAATATGCAATGCAATGCAAGGGAAAGTCTCAGGTCATAGCCCGCAGTCCCAATATAAATATGCAATACAATGCAAGGGAAAGTCTCAGGTCATAGCGCGTAGTCCCAATATAATGAAATGTAATGCAAGGGAAAGTCTCAGATCATAGCCCGCAGTCCCAATGTAATATGCAATGCAATGCAAGGGAAAGTCTTAGGTCATAGCCCGCAGTCCCAATATAAATATACAATGCAATACAAGGGAAAGTCTCAGATCATAGCCCGCAGTCCCAATATAAATATGCAATGCAAGGTGCGATGATAAGTTCAACACGATAACTTCAATCAAAATAATGGCAAAACTCACTAATAAACAGAAGTCACTTAAGGGAGAAACCAAGTACTAATGAACAATGTAACGATGAGAAAACCTAACAATTACAACAACAATTCACAATACTCAAGTCAATAAATAGAGAACCAATCATCCCGGCAAGGGAAACAGCTATAACCAATCACTCCTAATAGTTTGTTTCACGGAATAAACTCAGCTTAGGCAAATATTCAATATTAAGAGGCACCAAGGTAACACCGCCAATACGAGTGATGGATAACTATAACTAAGTAACATTTAAGGTGAATCATGTAAATCATCATATACGACTCACGGGCATGCTTGACACCAAACTATAGATATTCCAATTCCTGTTAAACAATTATACGACTCGATGATACTAATTCTAATCAATTAGGCAGTTTATGAAGAAATTTTATCATAGTGATAGAAGAGGAAAAATATTCAGCTAAGTCAAATTAAGATCAAATAATCAACAAGAGGAATCGAAGTCAAGGAAATCTAATTCAAACAGAGGAGGATGAAGCTAGTAATAAGAAACTCAACCATAACAGTTACCAGTTCATACGCCGGAGATATATGGACCTAAGAATCCAAAAAGGCCAACCTATTTGCAAATAAGTCCAAGTATGCACTCGTCACCTCGCGTACACGGACTACAATCAACATAAAAGACTCAATTCCTAAGGGTTAGTTCCCTCACACAAGGTTAGGCAAGATACTTACCTCAAAGACGACAATCGGTACTCGAAATATGAATTTCTCGGGTGGGAAGACCTCCGGACGACTCAAATCAACTAAAACAACTTCAAAATGCACATAAAAAAATATAAGGGACTATTCAAAATGATAAAGTTTCAATCTTTACTAAGCTATAAAAATGGACCCAAAAAATGGACCCCCGGGCCCGCACCTCGAAACCCGACAAATTTTACCAATTACGATTACCCATTTCGATACGAGTTCACCCATACTAAATTTATCAATTTCCTATGTCATTTGGTCATTCAAATCATGAATTTTTCAATTTAGAACTTTTGTTTCAAAAACCCAAGTTTCTTCAACCTAAAGCACAAATTAAATGATGAAACAAGAACTAATTCATGAAATATAATTAATTATGGAGGAAGAACACTTACCCATTCGATTATCTTGAAAACACCCAAAAATCACTCTCCAAACCGAAGTCCAAAGTCCAAAATATCAAGAAAATGGCTAATCCCTCATTTATATGAATCTTCCAGGACTTCCGCTCCTGCGACTAACTTAACCAAACCTACGAGATCGCAGGTGCAAAACTCTAATTGCACATGCGCTTCAGTCTGCACCTTCGCCCCAAAGATTGCTCCCGCGGGACCGCACCTGCACCCTAAAGATCCGCACCTGCGAAGGCTGCCTAGTCCACCCCAGCTCGCACCTGCGCACTATTTCTGCACCTGCGAGACTCGCACCTTCGGTTCCCCATCCGCAGGTGCGGCCTCAACAGAACAACAGCACCAACTGCCTTTTCCAACTTTAAACCTTTCGTTAACCATCTTGAATCATCCCGAGCCCCTCAGGACCTTAGCCAATTACACCAATAGGTCACATATCATCACACGAACTCAGTCGGACCCTCCGAACACCCAAAACAACGCCTGAATCAAACCAAAAATCAAACTTATAATTTTCAAAACTTCAAATATCCAAACTCGTGCCGAAACTGATCAAATCAACCCGGAATGACGTAAAAATTTGCAGACAAGTACCAAATGGCACAATGGTCTTACAGCCACTCCCGAAAATCCATTTCGAGCCCGATATTAAAATTTCACCTCTCGGCCGGAATCGCGGAAATTCTAACTTCCGCCAAATGATCTCAAATTACTCTACGGACCTCCAAATTTGATTCCGGATGCACGCCTAAGTCCAAAATCATCATACGAAACTGTTGGCGTTAACCAAAACCCATTCCAAGGTCGTTTACCTACAATTCAACCCTCCGGTCAACTCCCTTCACTTAAGCTTCAAAATTTGAAAATTCTCCCCTAATTCGACTTCGGATTATTCGGTAACTAAAACTAACCACCCACAAATGTCGATATACATAATGTGAAGCTGATTATGACCTTATGCCACTGGACGGAGCTTAAACTCTCAAAAAGATCAGTCGGGTCGTCACATTTATTATCTACAATACAACTACAAAAAAAAAATTAATTGTAATATACAGTGTTTTCAGATTGTATATAAATTGTAAACAAATTGTAGTTAATTTGTAGATTGTAGATAATACATCCCGATAACCTAACCCAGAAAGTTGAGTCACTAACTCACAAATTGTCTATGAGATTACTAAATACAAGGTATGAAAAATAATTACATAAGTTGTCTTTGAACTATAAAAACAAGACAGAACTGAAGGATAAGGATAGAGGTGATGCCAAGGCCCACGGACGTCTGCAGGTCTACCTTGAAGTCTCCGGTGTGGACTGAAGGACACTCCATCTGTCAATGTCCACTGGCTCCGGCTGCGTGATATGCACGACATAGAGAAGTGCAGGTGTAGCATCAGTACAACCAGCCCCATGTACTGAGTAAGTGCCGAGCCTAACCTCGGTAAAGTAGTGACGAGGCTAGACACGACAACGATAATCTACCTGTATATTTCTACAAGATATAGCAGGAAGATAACAGTAATTAAGCAGTTAAGCAGGTAGTACAGAGACAAGTAAGGGGAGGAGGGGTAACAAGTAGAAAACAAGGATGAAATACTAAATGCAATAAATAAACAGATGAAATGAATGACACGACATCACCCTTCGTGCTTTTACTCTCGTCCTCACGATGCAAATAAATATGTATAAGAAATGAATGGCACGGCATCACCCTTTGTGTTTTACTCTCTTCCTCACCTTGCAATAAATAAATAAATGAAATTCATGGCACGACATCACCCTTCGTGCTTTACTCTCTTCCTCACCTTGCAATAAATAAATAAATGAAATGAATGGCACGGCATCATCCTTCGTGCTTTACTCTCTTCCTCACAGTGCAATAATTGAATAAATGAAATGAATGGTATGAATGAATGGCACGGCATCACCCTTCGTGCTTTACTTTATTCCTCACCCATATAATATCATCAACAAGTAACAACTTGGCAAGGAAGTCAACAGCAGATAATCCAATTCATAACCACCCAACAAGGGGGAATGTCAACCAAAATAAGAATATTTGCCCGGCAAGGGTCTCAACTATAACCAAGTCTCTAAGAGTACATAACTTAATGAATTGGGTCCTCAACTAAGCCATCATGACACAAATTCTTAAACAAGTATTCTCAACAATTAAACAACTTCCCAAAAGAAACTACTTCATAACACGATAAAGATTGGAGTAATAACAAGTAATTCACTAAAATAGACTCACGGGCATGCTTGAAAAATAATGCATAGGTACTCGTCACCTCACCTATGCATTGACATGATAAAACAAGTAGCACATAGGACTCAATACTTATTCCCTCGCCAAAGTTAGGCCAGACTCTTACCTCGGCTCCAAGAACGCAAATCCAGCCTCTAGCACCGCTTTCCCTCTCGAATCCAACTCCGGAACGATAGTATCTAGACATAGTCGACTCAATAATATCAATAATGGCTCAATAATTCAATTCCCGAGCCTAATTATACACTTCCCATCACTCTTCCAAAAATACCAAAAATCGAATCCGGGCCCGCTTGGTCTAAACTCGAGGTTCGGACCAAAACCCGTTCAACCATTCCCCGACGAGTCTAAATATACAATTTGTTTTGGAATCCGACCCCAAATCGAGGTTGAATTCCCAAAAATTCCATAAACCCTAACTCTACCCAAAACCCCTAATTTCTACCTTGATTTCATGATTTTAGACCTAGATTCTAGTAGTAGATGATGAAAATAGAAGAAAAATGGAGTTAGAATTGCTTACCTATGGAGATATGGTGATGGAGGTCTTCAAAAATGGCTAAAGGAGGTGTGGGGAAGAAGAAGATAGTGGAAGGAGGTGAAATCCCGTAATAGTATTCTGTTTTTGGCTTTTTAAATAACTGGACGACTTTACTCTATGCGATCGCGAAGAGTGGGCTGCGATCGCATAGAAGGCTGACTGCTAAGCTCTACGATTGCGAAAGAGAGCCTGCGGCCGCACAGAATCACTACCCTACACCCCTGCGATCGCACATCACCCTAGACCAGCCCCCCCACTTGGGCCTCCTATACCCCTATGCGATCGCGGATCGTGCTATGCGATTACATAGAGGAACTGACCTTCCCCCTCACACAAGTCTATGCGATCGCAAAGATATATATGTGATCGCACTGAATAAAACATCAGACACCAGAAGTTCAATTCACACCAGATTTTTCTTACCTATTTGCACTTCGACGCCTACCCGAAATTCACCCGAGCCCTCGGGGATCAAAACCAACTACGCACACAACTTAAAATTCATCCTACGGACTTATTCAGGTAATTAAACCACCAAATTAACATCGAAAATAAGGAATTAAACCCAAAATCTATAAGTATTCTCAAAACTTCATTAACCTTAAACTTTTCCAGTTTCAATCCGAAACACGTCAAATCAAGTTCGTTTTACACCAAAATTTACAGGTAACTCATATAATACATATTGAGCATGTTCCGGGCTCCGGAACCATAATACGGGCCCGACAACACAGGTTTCACATCAAAGTTCATTTTCAAAAGTCTTTATTATTTTCAGAAAATAAATTTTCTTTAAAAATCCATTTCTCGTATTTGGGACCTCGGAATTCGATTCCGGGCATACGTCCAAGTCTCATATTTTCCTACGGACCCTCCGGGACTGTCAAATCAGGGGTCCGTGTCCGTTCACCAAAAATATTGACCAAAGTCAACTTTATTCACATTAATTACCATAAATTCAACTTATTATCAATTTTTTACATAAAGGCATCTCGGCTACGCGCCCGGGCTGTACACACACATCGAGGTGAGATAAACAGAGGCTTTCGGGACCTCAGAACACAGTTTTAATTAAAATTACATGGGATGACCTTTTGGGTCATCACAATTGTTTAGATGATATATCAGCTGAAAATGTTCTTCTAATTGAAGGTGCACTTGATTTTCCTCTTTCAAAATCTTATCCAAGAATTTACACTATGCCTTGTTTCACTTTATTTGCCTTAGGTAAAGGTATTATTGGTGGTTTACTCAATTGTGGTGTAATTGTTTCTTCTTCCATTCTTATAGATGAGTTAATTTTCTTGTTTCTAATACAAGTTGTTGATATCTTCATAGGCCAAGAAACAGATAATAGAGAGTATGGGGTGTTTTTGGTTACTATGTTTCTGAATGCAAATAAAAGGGGAAGGGGTTGTCAGGGTATTTATAGATGTCCAAAGAGCCTAATGGAATCTTGTGCAGGGGACCCTTCTCTTCCCTCTATTTATTATTACTTTTTGGGCAAAATATCCATTTTAGCCCGCGTCAGAAATTTTTTATATTCGATAGCCGAAAAGATGTATAAAATTTATATAATTTTTGTATATCTCATAGAGAATATGTATATATATATATATATATATATATATATATATATATATATATATATATATCAAAAAATACATATTTTTTCGGCTAGTATTTTGAGAGAGGCTATGCAATATCATTTTTCCTTATTTTTTGTTTGTGCTTCGCTCGTTGTCCGACACTCCGCTTTTGGACCCCAACTAATTCGGATTCATACTTCGTAAGTCCCATTAAAAGGAAAGTGCTCCTTACAAGGATTTTTTGAAATTTCCAAGGGCTCGAACTCAAGATCTTTGATTTAGCGTAGAGGGATCCTTTTTTATCCCATTACAACCCTTTGGTAGTCCTTCTATTTAGTTTTTTTTTTAAAGTTTTCCATCCATTGTACCGCACCTTGCTTTTGGACTGTGACTAATTTGGATACTTGGTTCGTAAGTCCCATAATTATACCACCCGGGGAAGGCCAATGTGGTGGCCGACGCCTTGAGTCGCCGAGCGGAGAGTTTGGTTAGTTTGGCATATCTTCGTGCAGCTGAGAGGCCCTTAGCCTTGGATGTTCGGTCCTTATCCAGTCAGTTCGTGAGACTGGATATTTCTAAGCCTCACCGGGTATTTGCGTGTGTTGTTGCTCGATCTTCTCTTTATGACCGCATTCGGGAGCGCCACTATGATGATCCCGACCTTCGGTCTCTTCATGATAGAGTTCGGCAGGGTGATTCCAGGGATGTGACCATAGGTGATGATGGTGTGATGAGGATGCGCGGTCGTATTTGTGTGCCCAATGTAGATGGGCTTCGGGAGTTAATTCTTGAGGAGGCCTATAGTTCGCGATATTCCATCCATCCGGGTACCGCGAAGATGTACCAGGATCTGAGACAACACTATTGGTCGCGAATGATGAAAAAGGATATAGTAGAGTTTGTAGCCAAGTGTCTCAACTGTCAGCAAGTCAAATGTGAGCATCAGAGACCGGGAGGATTACTTCAGCAGATTAGGCTTCCAGAGTGGAAGTGGGGGCGGATCACCATGGACTTTGTGGTTGGACTTCCTCGGACTTTGATGAAGCATGATGATATTTGGGTGATTGTGGACCGGCTGACCAAGTTAGCCCATTTCATCCCAGTATTGACTACATACTCTTCTAAGAGGTTGGCCCAGATCTAAATTCGGGAGATAGTCCGGTTGCATGGTGTGCCGGTGTCCATTATATCATATCGAGGTCCTCAGTTCACCTCGCACTTCTGGAGAGACTTGCATAGTAAGTTGGGTACCCAGATTGATCTCAGTACATCATTTCACCCTCAGACGGACGGGTAGTCCGAGCGCACGATTCAGATTCTCGAGGATATGCTCCGTGACTATGTGATGGATTTTGGAGGATCATAGGATCAGTAATTGCCTCTTGCAGAGTTTGCTTATAATAACAGCTACCAGTCAAACATTCAGATGGCGCCGTATGAGGCTTTGTATTGTAGGCGGTGCAGGTCCCCAGTATTATGGTTTGAGCTGGGCGAGGCCCGATTGTTGGGTATAGACTTGGTTCAGGATAACCTGGACAAGGTGAAGGTGATTCAGGAGAGACTTCGCATAGCTCAGTCCAGGCAGAAGAGTTATGCCGACTAGAGAGTTCGTGACTTGGAATTTATGGCTGGTGATCGGGTTTTGCTTCGGGTATCGCCTATGAAAGGCGTCATGAGATTTGGGAAGAAGGGTAAGCTGAGTCCGAGGTTAATTGGCCCTTTTGAGGTGTTGCAGCGGGTTACGGAGGTTTCTTATGAGTTGGCCTTGCCTCCCAACCTAGTAGGTGTTCATCCGGTATTCCACGTTTCCATGCTCCGGAAGTATCACGGTGATCCGACTCATGTTTTGGATTTCAGCTCAGTCCAGTTGGATAAGGATCTATCATATATTGAGGAGCCTGTGGCTATATTGGACAGGCAGGTCAGAAGGCTCAGGTCGAAGTATATTGCCTCAGTCAAGGTTTAGTGGAGGGGTCATTCGGTCGAGGAGGCGACTTGGGAGACCGAGCGGGATATGCGGAGTCAGTACCCTTATCTTTTCACAGCTTCAGGTATGTTTCTATACTCGTTCGAGGACAAATGATTTTCTTAAGAGGGGGAGAATGTAACGACCCGATCGGTCGTTTTGAGGGTTAGCGCCCTGATCCCCTAATAACTATTTCTCCCAGGTCTAATTATGTTAATGGAACTTGTCGGAGCGTTGAGTGGTGAAATTCGGAATGATTTTGGACACATAGTCCTCTAATGTGAACTTCAGCTTTAGAAATCGGACCGTAGTTAGAATTGTGTGAAGACGGATACGGAATGGAATTCTGTCGATTCCGTTAGCTCTGTTGGGTGATTTTGGGGTTAGGAGCGGGTTCGGAATGTGTTTTCGAGGTCGGTTGTATATTTAGGCTTGAATTGGCGAAAGTTAGAATTTTGGTGATTTCTGCCGGTAGGTGAAATTCTGACACCCGGAATGGAATTCTGAAAGCGACAACAGTTCCGTAATGTCATTTTTGACCTGTGTGCAAAATTTGAGGTCATTCGGATAAGTTTAGACGTGTTTCGACATTGGATGTGAATTCTAGAAAATTCATAAGTTCTTAGGCTTGAATCTATGCATATTTGATGATTTTGATGTTATGAGATGTGTTTTTAAGGCTCGACCAAGTTTGAATGAGGTATTAGGGTCGGTTGGTGGTTTTGGTTGAGGTCCCGGGGGCCTCGGGCGTGTTTCGGGTGTTCAAACGAACACTTTTGGCCAAAAGGCCTCTGCTGATGTTGTCGGTTTTTCTACAGCAGGGTTTCCTTCTCTGTGATCGCAAGAGATCACTCACGATCGCATAAGGTAATTAGAGAAGGCACAAGAGTTTTTCTTCGCGAGTGCAGAAGGCCATGCGCGATCGCAGTGTATTGGAAAATAGACCTCCGCAATCGCATGTTATATGTCGCGATCGCATAGTGTTGTCAGTGGTTTGGGAAATTTTAGCAGGTTGCTCTGTGCGGTCATGAGGCCCCACCCGCGATCGCGAAGCTCTGGAGCGTGAAGCTACACGATCGCAGCCCCGTATCCGCGATCGCATAAGGTTAAGTTGGCGCGTGGAAAATTACTCTCCGCGATCGCGACTCATTGTCCGCGATCGCATAAGGCAATACCTAGGCAGTTCTTTTAAAAACCCAAAACTGAGGGTTTATGTTATTTTCACCATTTTTGGATTTTGAGACCTCGGGAGAGGCGATTCTTTTGGAGGATTTTGCACCTGGGTGATTTGGGTAAGTGGTTTCTAACCTATATAGATCAAATTTCATGATTCAAACCTTAAATTCGACCTTTAATTTCGAAATTTGTGGGTAGAAAATGAGGAAGAACTTCATAGACCAATTTGTTGAGTTTTGATTGGGTATATGACCTTCGATTTGGAAGATTCTTATATGGTTAGACTCATGAGTGATGGGGGTTCGGAAAATGTAATTTTTACCTGATTCTGAGACGTGGGCCCGGGGGACTTTTTGGGCGAATTTCCTAATTTCGCGTATTATCTTTGAATTAATTAGCTAATTTGTTTCCTTAAAGTGTTATTTACGTTATGAAATCGAATTTGTTAGATTTGGGCCACTCGGAGTTGGATACTCGTGGCAAGAGCGTGGTACTGAGTTGATTTGCGCAGTCAAGGTAAGTGGCTTGCCTAACACTGTGTTGGGGACTTTCCCTTAGGCATTTTAACTGATTTTCACTATGAGGACACCGTGTACGTGAGGTGACGAGTGCGTGCACGTGTCATTTTTACTAAAATCCCACTGTTCTTTCTATGGCATATCTCATTTTCATTCCTATACTACTGCTTATTGTTAAAAACTAAGTAGTTAACTTAAGATTTAAACATGTCAACTGGCCTTACCTGATTTTTTACTTATTTGTTATTAACTGAGCCATGCTTAGGTAGTTCTACCCTATTCTTGTCTACTATTTTCCTAAATTGTTTAATTACGATGCATCCGACATACATTCTGCATAGTATATTTAAATTGGAACTACGGACTGAGATCCGGGAGCTTTCCCCATGTATTGCATAACATATTTAAATTGGGATTACGGACCGAGATCCGGGAGCTTTCCCCCTGTACTGCATTGCATATTTAAATTGGGACTACGAACCGAGATCCAGGAGCTTTCCCCCTGTATTGCATTGCATATTTAAATTGGGACTACGGACCGAGATCCGGGAGCTTTCCCCTATACTGCATTGCATATTTAAATTGGGACTACGGACCGAGATCCGGGAGCTTTCCCCTATACTGCATTGCATATTTAAATTGGGACTACGGATTGAGATCCGGGAGCTTTCCCCTGTATTGCATTGCATGATTCTTGTTGAGTTATATGTTGTGCTGAGCCGAGAGTTTCTTTTACTCATTTCTTCCAGTTTTTCCTAAATTTCTGCTTATTATTATTATTTTTATTGAATTTTCACTGCACAACCTTATAACTGTCTTATTATGTTTTCAAACTCAGTAGAGCCTCAACCTGACCTCGTCACTACTTGACTGGGGTTAGGTTTGACACTTACTGAGTACCGAATGTGGAGTACTCACGCCCTTTCTGCGCATGTGTTTACCCATGTGCAGATCCAGGTACCAGCACACAGCGTTCCGGCTAGGAGTACTGCACTGCTGCTAGGAGACCGTGAGGTATTTCTGCCGTGTCCGCAGAACCTTCCGAGTCCCCTTCCTACTCTAGTATTATTATAGTTTATAGACATAGATACTTTTTCTTAATTCCGTTGTATAGAGCTATACTTGTAAAGCTTGTGACTTGATGACATTCCGGGTTTTGGGGTATTGAGAGCTGTAAATGCCGAGCGACTAAAAGTTCTATAGTTATTATTATACTTTGACTGCTTTACTTTTGTTTTGTCCTAATTTTTCCGCTTATTTTAGGCTTACCTAGTCATAAGGACTAGGTGCCGTCACGAGCCCGCTCGGAGGGTTAAATCGGGTCGTGACATGCCCTTTTTTCTTCTCCTCTGGATCCCCCCTTTTCTGTGTGAGATCTCCCCCTATTTATATCTCTATACTTCCTTTTATCCAGTGGTCTTTAACCGATGGGTCCTCTGATGGTCACGTCATCTTTGAAGCATTGTTCACGATGGGCATTTTAGCTACGCAAACCCATCGTCGATTCGATCTCGGGTATGACCGGTGGCTGACGGGGTCGTACTCTACAAGATGTGACCACAATTTGGTCGACCTTTCACTGCATCCTTTAGTGTCGGCCTTATGGACAAATTTTGACCTATACAAATTACATTAGCAGTAAGATATTACGTGAAATGGTAAAGGGAAAAAAAGGCAAATCATACTTCAACCACCTCTATTGATATCAACCTTATGTTGATTTTGCCACATGGCGTCGTGGCAAGACATGTATCTTTTTCATCATGTTTTCGTCAGGAACAACCAAGTTTAAGATTTGGGGCGAGATTTCAATGTTATATTATAGCCCCAAGATCCTCGGCATGTATTCTTCAGGAACATATTAAATTATATCTGTATCCTCATAATTCAAAAAGTGAAGCAAATATACGAGTATATAAAATGATTGCCAAAAGAAACAAAAGAGTAAAAATACATTCCTACTCAATAAAATAGATTGAAGTAGACTATCTCCATTAATCAAAGCTCCGTGCTGATAACGTGTTATGTAATAATATGAAAGAAAGTAAAATAAGAGGAATTTAGAGAGATGATAAACTTTTCTTGGTAATATCATCCACATGAGTAAAGAAGTCTCCTATTTATAAGAAAATTGCTTGGTAAACTAAATAACTAATCTTGGTGACCAAGTAACAATTCGTGGTGACTAAGTAACTAGAATAGTTCATGACTAACTAAATTTCTCCTAAGTAATTTTATAATAAAGATATTTATATTTATAACATTATCATACTTTTACATTGGATTGTGAATTTTTATTTGATTATTTACGTAAATATTTTTTATTTTTTTCTTTATAAAAGGTTTATCCCCGCAATGGCTAAGGACCCACTTGTCCATAATTTTTTAATTTTTTTTCCGAATCTTTTTTGGAAAATGTGTTTATGTGTAAATTTTATTTGGAAAATGAGTTTTAAAAAAAAAAAAAAATTTCAAAGTTTTTGTTTTTTCCCATTCACTGAAATGTATATTTTTTTTAAAGTAAAATACGTGTCTAAACATAATTTTAAATAGAATGCCTTTCAACAACATAAGNCTCAACTCCATTAACAACTACTTATGAATCTTTTTTCGGTTTACACCCATCATCTCAAGTTTTGGATCGAACTAATCCATTGACACAAATAATTCATGGGAGAAAATTAAGTTATTTGGGGTAACATTAAATACTATTTTTATTTAAAACTTATAATTTTTATGTCTAAACACCTACTAAATATTTGGACGGATATTATTTATTTAAGGGCTTTTTTCCTTCCTATACCATATATGAAACCTTATTACCAAAAATGTGCATAATTTCATATTTACCCGCTATATTCACAGTTTTTCTACAATTATTATACCATTCATTAAGTACTAATTATTAGGAGTTGATTCCTTCCTAATTAGGCGCGCTACAACAATATCAACAGAAGAAATGGATCTCAATAACGGTGATTGAGAGCCTCGATCGGAATAACAAAGACCACTCGCCGGATGCCGAAAAACTGGAAGCAAACTCAGAAAACTGATTAAACGACAGTGACTCTACATGGCTGAAACAGAGCTTCGTTCGTCGGTAAAAATAAGGATGGAGACAATTGTTTTGGTTTTTCTTTGATGAGAACGATGCGGGTTGTCTCTCTTTTAGTTTGGGAATGGTAGATTCTTGGTGAAACTTAAAAAGACAAAATCAATGGCTGCCGAAATTTCCAAAGTGAAAAGTCACGTTTTTCCTAAGTTGTTTGCTCTGTTTTTATGCCTCTTTTGTACGTGGTTATGGGTAATTCTCTTTTGTATGTGTTTTTAATACAAAATTACTACATTTATACTATAAGTAAACTACAATTATGTTGAAAAAAGATGTTGACTACAAAATTTTCTCTTCATCTATAATTTTTTTACAAAAAATTTACAAATAAACTACAAATCAGTTTAAGTATGTATAAAGCAGTATTGTTTTTAAAAGTATCTACAAAATTACTATATTTATACTACAATTAAACTACAATCTATGTTGAATAAAAATGTTGACTACAAAAATTTCTCTTCATCTACAAATTTTCTACAAAAAATCTACAAAATTGTAATGACATCATGTTTTTGGTTGGTTCTCATTTCAACTCTGATTTGTGGGGTAGAGGAACTATGAGCCGTATCTGCAATTGCATGGGAAAATTTGCGCTGCTTTTTTGGTGATTTTGCTGATAAAATACCCAAATTAAAGGAGGGTATATTAGCTTCTGCTGTCTTTTTAGGACTATGTTTCGAAGCTTTGTTGTTCTTCATTGTTAAGGGTGTCTTGTGAATTTAGAGGGAGAATGAAGAATGGAATTTTCTTTGGTTTCAGGAAAATGGTAAAAAGAAAGTGGGTATGGGTAAAACGTGGGTAAGGGTGAGGGGTTAGGAAAGAGAAATGTGAGATGAGTGACATAGTGGGATATAGGAACGCCTTTAATTAAGGAGTAAAAAATGTTTAATTAATTAGATCCTTAATCAATTATGATATAAAATTAATAATTTTGGTATGCTAAGTGTGATTAAGTCAAACCTTAAAACCTAATAATATTAGGTTTCCTATGGGGACTAGGAATGTAAAAATTCGTTTATTTAAATTAAAATTCGGCTTAGAGAAAAACCTCAAAGGAAAAAAAGAGACCGGAGCTTTGGGCCAGTTCGGTTTCTCATCTTCCTAATCCCTCGATCTGTTTTGAATAAGGGTTTTTCATCCCTGCAAATCCGGCGATTTGCGCCGGCGGTCCTCTTCCTGAACTCTTTATATAATACTCTCATTCCTAGACAGAGCTCTATTCAATCCAAAATCTAACCCAATTCATAATAACATCCAAAAATGTCAATCCCCAAAGAGCTATACCCTAGCCAAGATGACCTTCCGTACGAGGAAGAGCTCCTCCGCAACCCGTTCCGCTTGAAATTGTGGTGGCGTTATTTAGTGGCACGAGCAGATTCGCCATTCAAGAAAAGAGCAGTGATTTACGAACGAGCTCTAAAAGCTCTACCCGGAAGTTACAAATTATGGCACGCGTATCTCCGCGAACGCCTTGAATTAGTTCGGAATCTTCCAGTTACTCACTCGCAGTTCCAAACCCTAAACAACACTTTCGAGAGAGCTCTCGTTTCGATGCACAAAATGCCGCGGATTTGGATCATGTACTTGGTAAGTTTAACTGAGCAAAAGCTCATTACCCGAACGCGACACACTTTTGATAGAGCATTATGTGCATTGCCTGTTACTCAGCATGATAGGATTTGGGAACCTTATTTATTGTTTGTTAGTCAAAGGGGAATTCCTATTGAAACTTCACTTAGGGTTTATAGGAGATACTTGAAGTATGACCCTTCACATATTGAGTATTTGCTTGAGTTTTTGTTGAATTCCAAGCTGTGGCAGGAGGCGGCCGAGAGGTTAGCTGGTGTATTGAATGATGATCAGTTTTATTCTATTAAAGGGAAGACTAAACATAGGCTTTGGTTGGAGTTGTGTGACTTGTTAACACAGCATGCTACTGAAATTTCGGGTTTGAATGTGGATGCCATAATTCGAGGAGGGATTAAGAAGTTTACAGATGAGGTTGGGAGGCTTTGGACGTCTTTGGCAGATTATTACATTAGGAGGAAGTTGGTTGAGAAGGCAAGGGATATTTTCGAAGAAGGGATGACCACTGTGGTCACTGTTAAGGATTTTCGTGTTATTTTTGATGCATACTCGCAGTTTGAGGAGAGTATGCTTGTCTTGAAAATGGAGGAGATGAGTGACAGCGAGGTGGAGGATGAAGAGAGTAACGGTGAGGCTGGGGTGGAGGAAGATGTGGACGAGGAGGATGATAGGTTGAATGTGGCAAAATTAGAAAAGAAGCTTAGAGAGTTTTGGTTAAATGATGATAAGGATGTTGATTTGAGATTAGCGAGGCTACAACATCTTATGGATAGGAGGCCGGAACTCGCGAACAGTGTCCTTCTAAGACAAAATCCACATAACGTGGAACAATGGCATAGAAGGGTAAAACTTTTCGAAGGGAATCCAACGAAGCAAATATTAACATACACTGAGGCAGTTAAAACTATTGACCCAATGAAGGCTGTGGGAAAGCTACATACTCTGTGGGTTGCATTTGCAAAACTTTATGAAAACCATAAGGATATTGCAAATGCAAGAGTCATCTTTGATAAGGGAGTTCAGGTGAACTACAAAACTGTGGATCATCTGGCTAGTGTTTGGTGTGAATGGGCAGAGATGGAGCTAAGGCACAGGAATTTCAAGGGTGCTCTGGAACTGATGAGACGTGCCACTGCTGAACCAACTGTTGAGGTCAAGCGGAGAGGTAACTGTGGCTTTCCTTTGTATCTGAGCTCCTTTTTTCTCATGATTGTTTCTTTATTCTAGTCACTTGTTAAGTATTTAACCCATCAAGCCTAAGTAATAGTTCAGTATTAGATCTAATTGAGTCATGGAATGCAAATATTGGTATTGCCATGTACTAGTAACTAAATCTTGAAATTTTTTGTCATATCAAATACCTGAAATGACAGTATACATCAGTGGAAACGGAGTTGAAATGCAGATACAAGTTCAGTGGCAAACATGATACTCCGTTCTCAGTAACATTAATTCCTCTTTGTAGGTATAGCATTATATGTATATAAGAGAAATGCCAGGGCTTTCTGGATAAAAATAAATGTGGGTCTCGTGTTAATTTTGAAGTAAAACAATCGACAGAAGTAACAAATAGTGAGGAAAAAACTTGCAATTGGAAATATTTAGACTGCATAGAAGATTCTAAGACAATTTCTTTTGAAACTGAAATATAGCAAAAAATAAAATTTGTCTCTACTTTTGGACCCTTCTGTCTATAAGACTAACCATATGCTATTAATTGTGTTTTTGGAACTCCATGATCAATCAATCTTAGTCTACAAAATACAGCTGAAAAGTTTTAAGATAACATTTAGTATATCATGACTGTGGGATCCAGATATTTAATTTCATTCCAATCGATTAATGTTGTATGGATATTTGGGCTAACTCTTGGGTGCTCTCTTCATATTTTAATATGCAGTTGCTGCTGATGGGAATGAACCTGTGCAGATGAAGCTACACAAATCTCTAAGGCTTTGGTTATTGTATGTGGATTTGGAGGAGAGTCTAGGAACCTTAGAGTCAACTCGTGCAGTATATGAGAGAATTTTGGATCTGAAAATTGCTACACCCCAGATTATAATAAACTATGCAGTACTTCTGGAGGTATGCATTTTGCTTGCACTGACTGTTTGGTTTTGTCTCATCTTTACATTGGTTTGATCCTACTGTTTCACATGCTTTTAAAAGAATGGGAGTTCATTGCATTTTGCATCCCTAATGCATGAACCATTTCTTGGTTTGCACCTTTTCCTATTTTTTTATTTTATTTATACGATTTACCCCCTAACATATTGATTATTTTGCAAAGCTTTAGAAGAGATAATTCTGTGAGGGCAAAACAGGGATTGAACTACCCAGAAGAAAATAAGGTGGAGTTGGAAGAGTAAAAATACAAGGAAAAGGAATAAGGGGCAATAGTGGGAGAAAGAGGGAAGGGAACATGAACAATCTAGTAATCTCCAGATTATAAAGTGAATAACTGGCTAGGCGAAATTTCTTTTTAATTCCCCCAAAAGAATGTGTAACAAATATGAGATAGTGTCTTCTTCACAAATCCAAGTAGTGAAGCGATGTCCTTATGCTGCACAATGCTATCGTAATATCTGCTCACAGCATGAAATCCTTCCACTCTTACTTTTATCACCTGGAAATCTTCACTTTTATTGAATTGCCATAATGCCATCTAGAAGGAGCCCTTCGCATAGTGACTATTTACTGGATGGCTTTACTAATGTTGTTTGGCCGCTTTTCCCATGACTCCCCCAGTTTTTCATCTTCTCTCCCTTCACTGTTCTTTTTTGTTGATTACATAACTACTATTTTTATGATTTTATCCATCACAAAATGAGTCTTTTGTTATTTCACAAAGACATTAAAATATTAAGATGTAACTCATAAGAAACAAGAGGATAAAGTGAAGATTAAGGGAAAAAAGATGCATATAGAGGTGCAAAATGCAAAGAACTCTAGAAAAGAATAATAGATTTCTTTGCTCTCTGGTGCAATTGGATTTAACCTAATGTCTCGTATTCATTTTGTGTAGGATCATAAGTACTTTGAGGATGCATTCAAGGTTTATGAGAGGGGTGTGAAGATCTTCAAGTACCCACATGTAAAGGATATATGGGTTACCTATCTTTCCAAATTTGTGAAGAGATATGGGAAGTCAAAGCTGGAACGAGCTAGAGAGTTATTTGAGCATGCCGTAGAAGAGGTATGTATATAACAATACCATTTTCGTTCAGTCAACAAATAAACCTTTGGTTTGCTAGGATATAAATATCGAATCCTAATATGCTCCAAAAAGGTAAGTTTATCAATGGTCATTACTGGAGTTCAAGGATTCGTTGTTTTAAGTGGTATAGTTCTCAACTTATGTATAGAAATCTCATGAGTTTTTCCTTGTTTTTTCTCCATCTCCTTTAATGAATTGTAGAGATATTACCAATCTCTCTGATAGTGGGACATTCACTTCTCATTAACAATATCGTATGATTATGCATGTAAAATATACATAAGGGCAGCAGTCACTCTTTTGACTGTTTGTACAGATCTGATATTCTTTACAACTCCTTGGACTTGCATACCTCTTGCACCGCAGGAACATCCACTTCTTTTCGGGGTCCAATTTAGTGTCAATCAATCAACTAACACCCAACAGTTCTTCAGGTGTAACTTAATATTGTAATAGAAGAACAAAGAGCGGATCTTTTTAAACAGATTTAAACTGATGGGAGAAATCATTGGCTACCTATATTGTTGTGTGATTAACCTGTTTAGTTTCCTGAAATCCATCTCCCATCAGTCACCATTTATCATTATTCTTCAACTACTTCCTAAAATATCTCTTTGGCATTCCTCGTCCTCTACTTATAATACCTTAGTATTTCTACCTGGATAAAGAGGCCACTCATTGCAGAAATGCAGGGTAAGGCTGCGTACGGGTGGTCCGGCCCTTCCCCCGATCCCGCGCATAGCGGGAGCTTAGTGCACCGGGCTGCCTTTTTTTTATTTATTTATAAAGAGGCCACTCATTGAATCATTTCATGCAGTCTACTGTGCTTCTTCTTGATTTCCCTTCTTAGGTTTAGTTTGACGTCTTTCTCTGTCTACCTGTGTGCATTGTATATTTATTTTGGCTGCACAGCACAGCTTCACCTATGTTTCCGGTAACTTGCCAATATCCCAAAAACTTGTTTTTTGGGTCTAGAATACCTATATGTGGCCTTCTCTTGGCTAATAATTGCACTTCCAAATTATGGGAGAAATTTTATTTAATGCTGTTTGTAAAGTCTCTTATTTAATGTTTAACTACCTCTTGTCTCCATTGCATCTCAAAGCATGCTCCATAAATTCTATTTGACTAGGTATGTTTTGATACTCACCTCATACTGCCTCAATTCCTACCAGGCCCCTGCTGATGCTGTGAAGCCATTGTATCTTCAATATGCTAAGTTACAGGAAGACTATGGTCTTGCCAAGCGGGCTATGAGGGTGTATGATCAAGCTACAAAAGCTGTTCCAGCAAATGAGAAATTGAGCATGTACGAGATTTACATAGTTCGTACAGCCGAGATATATGGTGTTCTAAGAACAAGGGAGATATATGGACAAGCAATTGAGGCTGGGCTTCCAGTCAAGGATGTGAAAGTTATGTGCTTAAAGTATGCTGAACTGGAGAAGAGCCTAGGAGAGATTGAACGTGCCCGTGCACTATACAAACACTCATCACAATTCACAGACCCTAGATCAGGCCCTGATTTCTGGAATAAGTGGCATGAGTTTGAGGTGCAGCATGGAAACGAGGATACCTTCCGTGAGATGCTCCGTGT
>MDKI01172469.1:0-12511 GCA_005239505.1 Nicotiana paniculata | reverse complement strand
ATAACGATACCTCGGGTGCAATCTAAAGTGAACTGTAATGCAATCTAGCTAGCGTAACTTGAGAGAGTGCGTCTAGTAAATTATCATAATTACTTGAGAGAGATTTATGATAGATAGAGTGTTCATGATTGATAGAGATGACTAATCAAGCTATATGAAGTATCCGAGAAGTAAGTTCACCAACAGGGAAAACCATAACCTTAGACTTTTATCATAATTGTTTACAACACATTGTTAGTAATTGCTAGTTATTATTATTGTCAGTAGAATTAGTAAAACATCACCAATTTATATTAAAAAGTCTTGAGAGAATTTATTGAGTAAAAGTTGCGTATTCTAAAGACTTGATTGATACGTAAATTCCCTGTGGGATCGACTCTGGGCATAATATCCCGGATTATATTTGCAATGCCCGTTTAGTCTTTTATTAGACATAGTTGAGCATGATCAATATGCTTTCTCACTAGCTCGATATTGAGGCCATAAACTTGGTCTTATTTTCATCTCCTTCAAGTCCAATCGAGCTTCTAAGTTATCTTTAGACTTTTTACCAAGATCCAATAATGTATAAATTAAGTTATCACACACATTCTTTTCTATGTGCATCACATCAAGATTATGGCGCACCAAGTTAGACTTCTAATAAGGAAGATCGAAAAAAATACTCCTCTTTCTCCATGTGTTTTTCATCACTCCGCTTACCCCTTCACTCGACTTGCCGAGAGTAAATTTTATATCTTTAACTTGATTCAGCACTAGTGACCCAGATACTGGACAAGGTGCATGTCTTGTTTCTTTAGTACCATCAAACGATTTTGCATCATTCTGATATTTGTGTCCTGACTTCAAGAAGCGCTGATGCCCCATGTAACAAAACTTTCTGCCATGTGTGAGCCTTCTAGATTGAGTGTTTATGTTACAAGAAGGGCATGCAATTCGACCATAAGTGCACCATCCAGAGAGAGTACCATATGCTGGAAAATCAATTATAGTCCACATGAGAGCTGATCGCATTTGAAATATCTCCTTAGCAGAGGCATCATATGTTTCTATTCCATCATCCCATAATTCATTTAACTCTTCTATTAAAGGTTGCAAAAAGACATCAATATTATTGCCAGGATCTTTTGGTCCGGGAATAAGTAAGGACAAAATGAAGAATTCTTATTTCATGCACATCCATGGTGGAAGATAATATGACATTAAAATCACTGGCCATGTACTATGTACAGTTTGCATTGTGCCAAATGGATTAAACCCATCAGAAGCTAATCCTAGGCGCACATTGCGAGGATCTCCGGCAAATTCGGGATATTTACTATCAAAATTTTTCCAAGCTTCAGATTCTGCAGGATGACGTAGAACTCCATCTTTGTTGCGCTCTTCATGATGCCATCGGATTGCTTTAGAAGTTTCTGAAGACATAAATAATCTCTGTAGCCTTAGTTTTAAAGGAAAATACCTTAGGACTTTGCATGAAATTTTTCTAGCATCATTTTTCCATCTAGAAGCCCCACAAACTCTGCATTTATTAACATTCTTATTAGCAAACTGTTTCATAAAAAGCATGCAATCGTTAGGACAAGCATGAATTTTTTCATACTTTAAGCACAAGCCTTCAACTATCTTTTTGGTCTCATAGAAAGAAGGAGGCAATTTTTCTCCTTCAGGAAGCGCATCTTTCAATAGTCCAAGCAAAGAATTAAAAGATTCATTTGACCATTTGAACATGCACTTTATACGATACATATGCAGCAAAAAGGACAGTTTGCTAAACTTCTTACATCCAGGATATAGTTCTTCATTTGCCTCCTTCATGATCCGTTCATATTTATCCACCTCTGGATGAGATTAATTTCCAGATGGATGAGAAATATTCTCTTGTACATTTTGCTCCATGCCACCACTTTCACTAATGTCAGTATCCATGAACTGTGTAACACCTCCAAATGCATCATGTATCATTCCTCGCATATCATCGCCCCTTAGAGTTGACTGGTTGAGGTTATTTTCTCCAGCATTGTTTGATCCTGTTAGAGACTGCCCATGACAAAATCAAGTATCATATAACGGTATAATTCCATTAAGCACAAGATTATCATATGATGTAGCATGATTTACTTGATGGATAAGCACACACTCCGTACAAGGACATGCAATTTTTTCTCCAGGTTATTTTCCAGAAAAGGCATGATTTAAAAAATTCTCTACTCCATCCAAATATTCTTTACTAACTCTATCACAATACATCCATCTTTTATTTCTAGGATTGTCCATTATTCAAGATATTCCTTTCATTTGTGTAATTACTGCAAGAGCTACATATTTGTTAGTAAAAAAGAGAAATTAATCAAAAAGGTAGTTCAAAATAAAATAACCATCCTATTAGTAGGTAATTCCATAGCTCAAAGATATCATTTTAACAATTGAAACTATCAAACATAAATCTATTAAAACTATTATTTTATAATGCAACGGCCATTTCTAATTATTTACTCGATGCTCTCCACTTTACGCGATATTCGCATATAATTAAAAAGGTTAATAACTACTCGCAATATATTCCTGTTTATCGTATGTAGTGTTCGCTTCAGTTTAAGTGCTCTTAAAAATTAAAAATCTGTAAATCTTATTTCAATTCCAAAGTTAAATTGAACATATAGCAAAGGGATTAGTTCATTATATTAATGCTGCTTTTGATCAGCTTTATGGATATGAAGTTGAAATCTCTTTGTAGCTAATCTTTCAGACCACCTTATCGATTCTTATACGCTTCAAATTTTGTAACTGCCAATCCCAAATACCTCCACCACTATATCTTAATAAATTTTAAAATAGTATGAGCTCCATTGCTGTCATATTTTCTATTTTACTTTGAAGTAACAAGTTACAGACAGACAAAATTAACATGAGCCCAACTAAAACAACAAACCAGCTATAACCAAGAAAGCAAGTAATCAACGTTAAATGCACCTGAATACAAAGATATAGCAACTTCACAAGCATGCATGCAAATAAAAAAAAGATCACAAAAAAAGCCCCATTTTGCATGATGTGCATTTCCTTAAAGGCATAGAACCGCCTAAAAAGGGTTGAAGCAGATGAACTAAAGTACTAAAAATATCCGAAATGTCCAAAACCAAACACTACAAAACATTAAATTTCAGTTCTAACAGCATATACCAGAACAGATGAATATGCAAGAGATGAATATGCCAACTCCTATTCTTTCTGTAGGTGTAAGCCTTACTTGTCTTCCTTTGATTTTAGATGCCAATGGAATGAGAACGCGGTCATAGATAAGTATCCAAATTATTGTACTTCATTCATATTATTTAAGGTCATATTATTACTAAAAGATCCACTCGCACATCGAGCTCCGAGCTAACAAAATATATATCGTTACCTTCAAATAGTCAAACAGAATGAGACTTTGAACCAAAACGTGGCGCCTAAAACTAGGATCTTTCATCTGAGACTAAAAGAACGATCAAAATTAATATGCCATTAATTTGCTTCTCCACTTTACTTTAGATGAACTTTCTAAATTGAGAAATATTCCCATACCTTGAGACCCATAAGTTTACTCCTTGTAAGATATTTTATGTTAAAGGTTGTCATTATATGCATTCCAATAAGTTGTCATTCCTTACCACGATGACAGAAAAGAAACAAAAATACTACAAGACAAGTTGCTTAGTCGACAGTGACAAAGTTCCAGTTTGGTTTACTTTCTAGTCAGCCTTTCGGATACAAAATACCATTACACACCTAACTGTAATATAAAATACCAAAGCCTCTTAACTATTTTTCTTTCTACAATTGCTTCCTGAAGACTGAAGAGTAGCCCAAAATGCAACCAGAAAAGGAAGCAGATAGGAAGCAGATCATGTCGAAACGTGTCGTCTTGTGCTTTACACTTATAATACTCTGTCACACATATTTGTTTCTTTCAGTAAACACTCTATTTTTAGAGTTGGGATGAATCAATGTCTTTAAACACTATCAAAGTGATTAACGAGAGTTTTTTGGAAAAGGCAACGCCAATTTAAACAATCAAGCATCATCAATCAATTGTAAATAAATCTATATAAATAATCAAGCAAAAAGGATCCACTGTAAAATAATTAATATAATCAATCGAGCAGCATCAAGCATCAACCCATTGTACATCAATCCAAATAAACAATCGAACAAAATCAATCCACTGTAAATCGATCAATCCATATAAAAATCTAGCAGCATCAATCAAAAATCTATTGCAGAATGATTGCAAGCAACCAATTCAACAGGGGAAGAAGAGAAATTAACAGGGTAAGAAGAGAAGGTCACAAGAACGAGAGAACTTACCTGCAAAATAATCGATGACCTTGATGAAATTCACTGCGTACTAGAATTGATGCAGCAAAAATTTAGGTTTTCCTATTCAATTAACGGTATCCCTTTCTATTAAAGGGAAATATGTTTCCTAGTTCCTACACGTTTCTAATTGGAGGGAACGATAAATCTCGTCCAAAAATTTTGGAGGGAACGATGTTTTTCTCTTTGTGGGGAGGGAAAAGTTAAAATAATAAAAATAAATTCAATTAGTAAATTTTAGTGGCAATTGTATTTTTATTGCCGGTAAAAGGATATCTTTTACTGGCTAATGTTCAAGTGCCACTAATTTTTCAGCTTAAAGAATTTATTAGCAACAATTGCCTTATTGCCGCTAAAGTCTTTTTTGTAGTAGTGCCCCTACCATTCTCAAGTAATGCTTCTGATCTGACTTTTGTTCTTCAGGTGATTACTAATTCTTGCCTGGCCTTTTCAGTTTTCTGAGTAATAAATTTAACTATTCACTATTCAGTTTCTTTTGTAAAGGCTTGAGATTATTCAGCTTCATCCAAATGCTCTTCATCCTAGTTGTGTTATAAGACTATTGCTATTAGAAGAGGCCAATGTTAGTAGAATTCGGGCATGGTCTGATATAATAGGTACATCATATTCAGTTGTTAGATGTCCCCGTGTCATCATCCATTCATGGTTTCCAAAGGCCATGTCTAATGTACTATATGATCCTAGTTGCTCTCTCCATTGTAACTCTGTTAAGAGTAATTGTGGCCAACTACGGCAACTAACTGACATTTCCCACAGTATTCAAGCTTCCAATCATAAGTCACAACTTGCTGGAATTGTCTGCCGTTTAGATCAACCACTATAACTTTAAAGGGAAGTGGGCGACTAATATTCACTTCTACCAACATTCTCTCAAAAGATATCCTTATTTGCTTTGTGGTACACTCATCTGCAAACAAAGGAGTTCCTAAAGCACTTACTATCCTGCTCAGGGATTTGCTACTCCAACAACTCACTAGAAGATTGGGGAATTTGACCCATAGAGGGAGTTCAGTGGAAAATTCCTTACTGAAATCAAATTTTGATGTCCAAGGTTTCAAAATAATATGTCGATTATTGATGGTGTATCCAGCATAGAAGACAATGTGCATATCAGTAATAAATTTGAATCTAATCACATAATATCCCCTCTATATAAATAGAAATCCGATGACTCTATATTCAACCAATTTTGACTAATATGCCTGCTCATGGTATTATACCCAGGTGTTTCTCCAATGTTGTAGGCAATTAAGGCACAACTTCATTTTTCCTCCTCTGGTTCGACTTCTTCTGCTTCTAATTGCACCACAGTTTGGCCATTCACAATTTGCGGAGGGATGTAGGATATTGTCATACCATTTGCTGCAGATCTATTTCATTTTGAATAGATTCGTCCATGCAACCACCTGTTTTGCTATCTCCATTATTTGTCCTGCTGCTTCCTGCCCTAAAATCATTGTTTCATTGCTTTCCATTGCCTTTGATTCAGTATTCCTCTGAACTGTTGTATCTGTAGTGGCTTTTCGAGGCTCATTCATGGTCAGCTTCTTCGAAATCCCACTAGGATTCGATGTAGATCCTACTTCCATAGATCTAATCTCTTCTGCCATTTGTATAGGGGAGGCAATTTTTGCTGCCTTAGGGGTCCCGTCAGCTTGGATACGAGCTCCAACTGAGCTCCCAAAAGAAACTATGGGTACTTTCTTAGGTCTACCACGTCCTCTTCCTCGTCCCCGGCCTCGCGCTCCTACGATGGACACACCGGCGTATGTTTAGCTAACATGCACTAATAGCATGAGTGAGAGTAGAAAGAGAAAAAGGTAATTCCCTTTCGTCTATAGGAAAAACTTCCTTTTTTATCTTATTGCTATTTGAGGACCATAACTCATGGTTAAAGCTGCCATCTTGTATGAAGCATATAATGTTCTTGCTATTAGTATGCTTACACAAAACGATTCAGGATTTGAACTACCACTGACTCATTTGATTTACTAGTTCAGAATCTATTTTTCATAGTAATTTAATAGAGCTTTTAACACACATACAAGATATGAACCTAGTAAATTTGGTTCAGCTGAACCCGTAACTAATATGTTACAACGCTCTTGTTGCATCACATGCTGCCTATATTTATCATTCTTAATATCTTCAATGGATTTCAATGTGTTGATGCAAGTTATACTCTTACATGAGGGGATGTCATCCGAATTAATTGTAGCAACTACTAACTCATATTGGCAGAAACAATTATTTAGTTAGTTATTCTGGAAAATCTCTGCAGCTTGCGTGATAAGAAAGCATAATTTTTCTTGTTGAATTATATGCGATCGAAATATTTATTGTACCTAAGATATTTTTCTCATGCCCATCTGTCAATGTTGTTTGGTTGAAGAGAAAGAGGAAGAACTGAAGAAGAACATGCAACATAACAGGTTTTAAGAGTAGGGAAGATTTCCAACCAATGATTTAGGTTTCTAATTCTAATAATTTGTTAAAGAAGAAATTCATAAACTGGTTAATTAAATAAAAGAGTGCATTAGTAGGGGTAGATTAGAAAGTTGTAACTAAATGTATTGATGATAAATAGGTTAAAAATTATTACAAAGAAAATCAAAATAAGAGAGATAACCGTAATATCATAAACCACAAGGGATATCAGTGTTACGATGCAAAATTTTGAGGGATGTCTCTCAAGTCATCTCTAAATTCTATCGTACATGTACGCAGGACGGATGCAATGTGGTAGATGCGGATTTAATTGAGCCCATAATTTTTGATGCGGAATAGAAATTTATGTGTAAAATTCATTAAAATTGCTAAAATAATGGATATGAACCCATAACTTTAAAAAAATAATGGGTTCAATATTAAAAATCTTAAAAGTTAAACCCATAGAGTTCAAATCCTAGATCCCCTTCTGCATGCACACGAATTAAGTTGAACGGATGTTAAGCGTGTATAATTTCTTTATAAGATGAGCATTGTTGATCATAGGTTTGTTTGATGAAATGAGTTCAATACATGCCAATAATATATAGCCTCTTAGCTTATGGACATGTTAGTGATTGAATTATTTTATTGATCAGTGTGTATACTAAAAATAGCTAAGTGACTGCAATAATTTGGATTTTTAACGTGTAACAGTAAAACCATCATGCAAAGACTCAAAAAAATAATATCAACAATGCCGTATATTACATGCACAAATTGGGTGATCAATTCCATACAGCCTAGTGAAAAAATTTAGAGAAAAAAGACAGAAATTAATATTAATCTAGCACATTATTTGACATAAGCTAGCTTTACAATGCCCTTACAATATTGTGCAGAACCTAAATTACTATTTATTTTCACCTAAGTTCTCATTAGAAGCAAAACCACCAGGATAAATTTTCTTACTCTTACTATGTTTACCATCATCGACTAATCTTTTCACCGCGCCACCTTCGTTATTACTATGAGCTTTTTCCACTTCCATTCTTTTCGGATTCTGTTTTAGGCGTTTTTGCTGCACGTGAAGATGGGCATAATTTAATCCCATGGAAGCCATAATTATTGGAATATTATCCTGAGAGAGAAATATTACTAAGTGTTTGGTGTGTGTTTGAGAAAACAATAGAAGAGGGAATTTATAGAGTGAATTTTTCTCTTATGTAAGCAAGCAATGTCTATATTCTATTTCTTTTTATCTTATTTTTGGTGGTTAAGGATGACTCTTAGGTTATAATAATATTCAAACAGGGCGGTTTAGAACATAGATATATATATGGAATTAAGTGGAGGTTACACTTACAATGTATAAAGTTGTTATCTTTTATTAAGGCGGCTTAACAATTATTAGCAAAAGAAATTCTTAACATAGATTGATATTAGTGGAGTACTTAGCTGTCAGCCTTCTTTAGGAACTTTAATTAACAAAGTTAGGTACGTATTCCTCAAAACTTAATGGATGTTATAATTCAAATGGCTGATTGCTTGGAAGTAGGGGTGGCAATTTAAGCCCAAATGTATTTAATCCGCCCAATTCGTCTAATGTTGGGTCGTTTATTGACCCGCTTATTATTGAACGCAGTTCATCTCAGTCCATCTAAAGCTGAACTGATATTTAGCCCAAATTGATCCATGAGCAACTTGGCTAAAATATCTTTTAAATAATTTTTCTTTTTGTTTGATATGTTATATATGACCATACAAAAAAAGCCTTATTTGATAATTAAACAATTTCTAAGAAAATAACGCACTAAATTAAAGTTTGATAAGAGTGGAGCGGTTGGGCTAGGACTCAAAATTTTAGTCCATCTTGACCCAACTCATCTCAGCCTAAATAACTATTGATGGGCCATTGACCTATTTATTTATTAACTCGATCCATTTTAATCCGTTAAAATCAGTCCAACCCGCTCATTTACCCAGTGAGTGTGTTTGAGAAGTGAAAATGAATTTTTAGTCTCCATGTTGAGGACATTGCGAAGTAGTTTAGAGGTCATGGATTGCTTCAAAAACAACCTTTGATATATTTCGATAGATATAATCTACCTCGTATAAAACAAAATGCAAGACAAATTAATGTTAATTCCCTTAGTATTTTCCATTTGTTTGTGCTACTACATAATGAGCTAGTAAGAGTACTCATTTACTATATCGTTCTTGTAAACAACACTCAGTTATCTATCTTTTGATAAGTGCCTTAGCATTGGCTCTAAGAATATAATAATAAATAAGTTCATGACCATATATAGCCGTCAATCCAAACGAAACCACACCTTTTGTATCAAAAGTAGAATTAGTTCTCTCTGTAACAACATCCTCATATAACAACACTTCATTATTAAAATCAAATTTTTACGGAATCAGTTTCATGTTATGTTGTAATATATTCTCTATAACAGCACTTCGCTATAATATTTAAAAATATTCGGAACAAACGAAATTGTTATAGAGAGGTTTGACGGTATATAATTAATCATATCTCCACTAAGACAAAATGTCCCTTCATACACAAGCTATAAACATACTTTATTTGTCTAATTGTCTTGTGGTCTTAAAAACTAGTTAATTAGTTATTATAAGTTAGAGAAGATAATATTTTAATCTTGAAGGTCAACCTAAAGTATACATATTTCCTTAAGTGTTAAAAAAAATAAAGCTATATCATTTTCCCTTCTTGGCTTCTGAAAATGTCCACTAATTAACATGTTTTCCTTTGAATAATTAATTAATTTGCTTAGTATTAAGTTCATTTTGTACGTTCTTATCTATTTTAGGGTGACTAAGCTGTATGTTGTCTTACATGGAATATTGCTTGAAAGATTAAACTAATGAAAGCAAATCTCCACTAATTAATTGATTTTACTATTTGTTCTAAGTGTGTTTGACTTAAGTCTTTAACGAATCATTAACACATCGAGAGCTTAAACAGGCTAAATGGCATTGCATTATCGAAATATATTTTTGGTAATGGATCTGGGAGTTCTTTAATACAGACTTTTATAGTAATTAATATGACATAAGCTGTAAGGGAAACACAATAATAACGGGATCTTTACCCAATTATTCATCCGGATACACTATTTACATATAAATTATATACTGATTAATAGTTATATACGTATTAAACATATATTATATTATTCATAAATTATTTTTAGTTTAAATAGTTGGGTGGACAATTTTTTAGGTTAATTGTTTCAATAACATAATCATTTTGTTGGTAGCTGGCAATGAGTCAATGAGCAAATTCCACTCGACAAATTAAAGAATCTAGCTACCTTTTGTTTCTGGTAGTTGCTGTAGTTTGGTATTGATACAAAGCTTCGTAAAAATTGTACGGGGTATCCTATTTGGTCGCCTCCATTTAATCTATACTTATTTTTTTTTAAACTTTTAATTTGTACCCACTTTTTAAATAACTTCAGCCCATTTTTCCTCGCTGAGCTGAAGTTCGCCAGTTACAAACAAAAACTCCCCAGTTACAAAGACGAAAGTTGAAGTTTCCCAGTTACAAAGACAAAACCTTCAGCTCTAGAGCTCAAGTTCCCTAGTTATAAAAACAAAAACTTCAGCTCTAGAGCTGAAGTTCCCCAGTTACAAAGACAAAAACTTCAGCTCTAGAGCTGAAGTTGCCCAGTTATAAAGACAAATACTTCAGCTCTAGAGCTGAAGTTTCCCAGTTATAAAGACAAAAACTTCAGCTCTAGAACTGAAGTTCGCGAGTTACAAAACAAAAACTTCAGCTCTAGAGCTGAAGTTTCCCAGTTACAAAGACAAAAACTTTAGCTCTAGAGCTGAAGTTCCTGAGTTATAAAGACAAATACTTCAGCTCTAGAGCTGAAGTTCTCAAGTTACAAAACAAAAACTTCAGCTCTAGAGCTGAAGTTCCCCAGTTACAAAGACAAAAACTTCAGCTTCAGCTCTAGAGCTGAAGTTCTCAAGTTACAAAACAAAAACTTCAGCTCTAGAGCTGAAGTTCCCCAGTTACAAAGACAAAAACTTCAGTTCTAGAGTTGAAGTTCCCCAGTTACAAAGACAAAAACTTCAGCTTCAGCTCTAGAGCTGAAGTTCGCAAGCTACTTCAGGCCCGTCTACTAGAATGCTGAAGTTTTGCGTGATTGTCTTTGCTACTTCAGCCCCGTATGATGAAGTTATGCGAAAAAGCGGATACAATTGTAATTTCTTTTATAAAGCGGGTATAAGTTAAAACGTGACACAAAAAGCGGGTACGGATGCAAATGCTCCCCAAAGCTTCTGTATTAGTTTAATAGGTGTCCCACTGATGCTAATCCAGTCTTCTATTTTATTTAATTTAGTTTTGGAGTCAATGGTATTATTTTCGCAACTTTTTTTTGGTTTTTTATACGGTATCTAGTATTCATATTGGGGCCCGACTAAATCCGGATTCGCGCCGGGAAGTCCTATATTAGGGGGTAAAGCGCTCCCTAAAAAATGCGACTCCATATTCAGATGCTCGAACCCGAGACCTTTAGTTAAGAATGAAAAAATACTCACCGCTCCACCACAACCCTTGTTGGTAGTTTCCCGACTTACAGAGACGAATGATGTTTGTTTTGCAAAAGAAATAATGGGTTCTTTATAAAGTTATTTGATTTAATATAAATATTTGAGCGGGGTAAATTTTGAGATGGTTTATGGACATTTTGCCCCTCTCCTTTTTCCTTCTATTAACGGTGTTGTAAACATAAAAAATAAAAATAAAAAGTTTCTAAGTCTTAGATGAAAATTTATTCCAATTTAAAGACGTTTTCTTCAGTTTTTTGAATAGTTTAAAACTGTTTTTCTAATAATGTTTGGTTGTAAAATAACTTCAAAAAGGAAATAATTCAACTCCTTTCAGAAGGAAAAAAAAAAAAAAAAAAACAGATGCATAATAGCGGAGATACGAGTCTAAAAATATCAAGTTAGTCTTTTAACTTGAAGATTTTATTTTATCAATGTTGAGCAGCCACAAAATGGAGATACGACCGTAAAATAATGTTAATTCAGAATTTTCCCCGGTTGTCTGTTTATGGAATAATCGTTTAGTAAATGACTCTACTTTTGTTTCAGTTGTAAGTAGGGGGTGTACATGGACTCGGATTTGTTTGATTTTTATAAAAGCCAAATCACACCAATCTTATTTTATTAATCTTTTTCTAAAGTAAATATATGTTTAGTAAGAATTTAAAAATTACGAACATATTATCATTAAAATATTTTTATGGGAGAATTTTCTTAGTAACATATGCTAGTTAATTTTTTAGTCGTGGGATATTAATTTTTGGTTGAAGTACACTTTCAAAGTTAACCGAATTTAGTAATTAAACATAAAAATTAATATGATACCTAAATAATAATAACCACTTCACATTCGAAAAAAGATATAAGAAATTAATATATCTTGACATATGAATATGGAAAAACAAAGAGATTGACGCATTTTAGTAACACTTGATAATAAAGTGAACATAAAACCCATTATTTAAGGTCAATAAATATGGAGCGCTACATATTCCATTAAATATTTTATCTCATAAGAGAATCCCAAATATTTCTAGACATTTTTTAAAGAAAATTCTATATAAATTTTTTTCTAAAAATAAATAAATAAATAAATATATATATATATATATATATA
>MDKI01207570.1:0-23028 GCA_005239505.1 Nicotiana paniculata | reverse complement strand
ATATTTTCTGTTTCTTCTAACAGTTCTTCTGATTTTCTGAGTTTTAACACAGAAGCCATAACAGAAACATCAAACGAAGCTAACAGAGGTATTGAAAAATGAAATTAAGGGATAATACTCAAAATGACCGATTAGGCCATCACCACCTTTACAAACTTTTTTAATGCTTTTTTTACGAGAGATTTACTTTTTTATACATAAGAAATCTGAAAAATAACACACGAGTTCTGAAAAGATCAGCTTTTTTTTTAATTTAAATTGTAAATGGCTATAGCAAATTATTTCCTCCAAAAATGAACCATTCAAACTTCTGATAAGAAAAACTAGCATCCTCATATTTTTGGCAAATTAGAAGCTATTATGAGGATAAATTATGAAAATTGTGTGGAAGACGATTATACAGGATTAGGAGCACACTTGATATGGCTGTAATTTATAAAAAGAACCTAATTTCATACCAGTCCGTGAATCATAATTTCAAATTATTGTTAGAAACAATATTTCCATCCACCCAAACTGAAGAATACAAAATGGTGATAGCCTGTGCATGCACAAGCCCAATACATAATTGAAGCAGCTAGGTCTTGGTGCTACTTGCTGATTAAAGTATAACCAATAGTGCTCTAACGGCTGGAAATTCGATTGAATACAAATAGTGAGGTAATATAGATAATTTTATCCTATTTTTCTGTTGAATATATCAATTGCTGATTAGTTATGATTACTTGTGCACTGCGCAAAATCGTATAAAAAATAGTTTTAAGCTCATTAATGTGTAATATCAAGGAAGAGGACATAGCATAGCTGCTGCATATATACGAGGACTAGTGAATTTTGCCAGCACTTGGTGCAGTCTTATCAAGCCTTGTTTAATTGACATACTAATCATTTTCTAACAAAGTAAAAACGACACAAAATAAGAAATAAAAATAAAGTAAATTGTACAAGAATCCATCATTGACCATGCCAAAAATTAGGATCATTTCAAATTGACTATACATACTTCACTATGATAACAAATCCAGTGGTATTTTCGTCATGACATTATTCATTTTCTTTCCCATTTAAGTTACATGTGCAATAGTATATTCCTCCCCCCCTCGCCTTAGCAATCATTAAAGATATTATTAGTAAACTCGTACTTTATTACATGTGAATTTTGCTTAGATCATATAAATTATTAAATCCAGTAAATTTTAGTTGTATCCGTTAATATGAATTCTTCAATTGCAATATTTTAGGAACCAATCAGACTCAACAGAGGTATTACCATCAACTCATGTTATTCAAAAGAAACTCATAAAATTATTTGGAGAACCAAATAAATAATATGAAGGTAGTCACAAATTTTAAGTAAAGTTCATACACATAAAAAAGATTGTGAATAACCAACTCCCCCAAACTATTAAATAGAAAGATTTCATAGTCAACAACTAAAACTCATGGACGAAGATGCTAGGTTTCCCACGAGCATCCATAATTATATCTTGAAAACTTTACTTTTAATAATCTTCTTTAGCCGCAGTTGTCATCAATCAAAATTTAATGGTGGAACCCGAGAAGACAAATATACTCCTCCTTTTAAAGAATTAAACATCTAATGGACATTAATTAAATCATACTAGTCAATTTGCCCGCGGTCGTTAAAAACATCATTGAATTTATAAATAATTTTTTGTAAGTATAGCCGAGATAGAAGAAATAAAGTTCAACAGAAAGATAAAACAGAAAATTTGAAATTGAGAGCTAAGTTTATTATCTAACATCATGAAAACTCTGGTACCATAGTCAACTGAGGAAGGCACTGAGATATGATGTAAGTCACAGATGATATCTATATAGGTCTGTGACATGATATGATCTCCTAACTTCTTTCTAATATAAGTGACAAATTGGAGGTTTATGCATTTCAGAGCAATATAAATAATTAATTCCCCGCTTTGCCAATAAAATTAATGATTACTGTAAATAGAAATCATGAATATTGGTGTTAAATAAATAACGATGTGCATTCACTTATCAAAAAGTAAAATAATAGATCTGATTAGACTATGTGATGCTTACAAGCTTTTCACACAATATTTTTTCACCGTAGTACTATTGAGTTTGCTTCAAATGGTAATATAAGTAAGAGTATTTTTTGGGACAAAATCTACAAGACCTTCATTCCTTGTCACACTATATGAAAATCTTTCATAATCTTCTGCAACCTTTTTGTAGGACTCTTCCTCATTTTGCCGTTTGCAACAATTTGTTGTCGCTCTAGAGTGTTATGTAACCCTATAAAAACATCATACATGTTGTATCAGACACCCAAGACTGCAATATAAATATGCTCTACCCCCGTCTTCCAATTTGTAACCATAATGCCAAAAGATCTTTCTTTAACTCAATATATTTATCAAGATTAATAAGGCAGAGAAAAGGAAACATGAAAGAGTTCTCATCATATCCAATTAAGAAACGACTATCAAAATATAAAATATGTATAAAATCAAAAGCAATGTATATATGCACATCAAATGCAAGGTTGAAATATATAGTTTTCCTGCATTCTAGTCGATCAGATGCTTTTGGTGCAGGCATCCGAACCTGGAAGCAAGTTGCTATATAACATGTCGTGTGTGTCTCTTGTGTCTCGTTGTTGATAACTCCAAGTAAAATTTGAAGTATCTCTCTTCGAATCTTCGCTGAATAAATTGATCATCCAATTTGACTCCGTTAAAATTAAAGAAAATAGAAGGGAAAAAACATCATCTACCAAGCATAATTTTATTAACTTTCTGTTTTTTCATATATGCTTCTCTCCTTTAGCAATTGCTCCTCTTCGAATGTTCATCTACATATATGGGGTATTACGCCAGTCGTCATATATTAGATTTGGTTCAAAACTATGTCGTCTCAAATTTTAAGGATTTACCTTTTAACTCGGATAAAAATTAATTAGCAAGTATTGGCGTGTTTTAATTAAATTCTATATATTTGATCCTCTACCCACAAAAGATAATATACAATTTCTCCTACTTTTATTACTTTTAAAACAATGGAAAGCAGAAGCAAATGGACAATCGGCCACACATCCATCTTCTTTTCCCTTTTTGTTTCATCTCTGTTTTTCTTAGTTATCTATTCTTATGTTTTCCTTTTTATTTTTTTCCCTATTCAGTACATCATTTTTTCAACAAAATGATCAGTAAAAACAAAAACAAAATTATAAAAAGTTACTCTTCTTTATAAATTACACCCATTTTCATGCCAGTGGAAACTCCATTCTTAGTCCTATAATTAATTCTGTAAAATTATCATACTTCTCCTCTTATGTTTGACAAACAAATCCCAAAAAATATCTTTTCCTTTATTAGATCCTCCTCAAATAAATCAAAGAGAAAAAGAAAACAATGGACGTCATTATACAGGCGCACCAGAGGAAATCGAGAATATACAAAATCATACCCATGTATGAAATTAGAATATTATTCATTTTATTAAAACAAAGAGGTACTCATAAAATACATTTATTTTGCAGCCAACATCATTAGGATACGTAAAGAATAATATATAAATGAACCTAATTCTTGACGTTATTTTAACCATTATGAGAACCAAAAACCAAAACTCACTCGTCAGCAGTCTTCATTTGGATTTTTGGCACTGGCGAGTTATTGTACTACCTGTGACCTTTGGAAGGTCTGTCTCTCTTCTGTGTTGGGGGAATCAGTTATTTCTCCTCAAGAATTCCTTTGCCATATATTATATTTACGTTAGACTTACAGTAATAAAAATAGGGAAATAAATCAATGAAGTGATGGAATTTAATGGGAAAAGGAATATGGCTGTATAGAATAGGGGAAGTAATTGAGTAGTTACTCAAGATGAGGGAGGAAAAGCTTCAAAAAGAATACATGAATGTTAAGTTTAATGGAAAGGAATGACTACCATTCAGTCCCATTGCTTTGCATCGCCTCATTTTGTAATTTCTTCGGCATCGAAAAAATCTACAACAATTATTTTAATTATTCTCAAACAATAAGCAGATAGAGTTACCCAAAAACAAAAAATATAAGCAGGTATTGAGCAGAATATACAGAAAATTGTGGAAAAAATTCATTATTATCCAAAAATCAAATGGAGAACCATATAGTAAAAATGAATGTATTCATAGATCTTAATGAAATTCTATATACACATAAAGAATTTGTGATAAACCTAACTCCCCTTATTTACCATACACAAAATTTTTATAGTCAACCATTAAAACCCATGGTAGAAAAATCCAAAGCTTCCTGCGAGCATCATGATAATTTTGTAGGAAACTCTACTTCTAATAATTTAAAAAACATTTGCAAACTTTAGCAACACAACATGCAATAAAAAGCAAACTATCGTGCCCGACTTTTAACCAATATGCAACATTGGCTGAAGAGCCCTAATGAATCACAAACGTTTTTATGAAAATAAGATGAAAAGGAGAAGATGAGAAGCTTCACCGGAATATTTTGCTCCTACAACTGACACAATCAAACCTGAAATTTCATAACCCGTGGATTATGAGGCATTGCAGAGAAGTAATGAGGCTTTCCGGTTATCCATATTGAAGGTAAGGGCTGAAACGTAGGTTTTAATTAGTCGTGACTTTTGGACTTTCACAGGAGTATTAAGTTTAATGAAAAAAATTAGGGAAAAAGACAAAAAAATAACAAAAAAAAGAATCATTCTAGGCTTTAGAGAGGTGCCAAGTCGCTCCTTCGTTTCCCTACTTTATATATAAATATAAATAGATGTGGTAGATTTTCATATTGAATACTACGACCAGCAATTAAATCTGTTTACATACATAAATATTGTAATTATCTATTAGCATTATCTAATGAACATCAATGGTACTTATATCGAATACTACAACTGTGTCACGGCCCAATTTTTTTTTCCGTTGGGAATTGTGATGACACCTAGTCTTATGGACTAGGTAAGCCTAACATTTATGGAACAACAACAATAATAAATAACATCTAACAATTTCTAAAATAAAATTTTATATACAGTTTATAATTTCCCAAAACCGGTAGTACAAGTCATAAGCTTTATAGAGTTTGCTACAACTTCTATATACAACAGTTTGGAAATACGTAAAAACAGTGTGAAATACACAATAGGAAGGTGACTCTGAAGCCTGCGAACGTAACATCAGGTTTACCATGAGTCTCCACACAGCAATCCGCGTTGCTAGCTAATGATCAACTGGCTACGCAATACCTGGATCTGCATAAAAATGTGCAAAAGTGTAATATGAGTACATCATAGCGGTTCCCAGCAAGTATCAAGACTAACCTCAGTGGAGTAGTGACGAGGAACAGTCGAGACACCTACTACACTATATAACCTGAACAAGTATAAGTTTAGAACAACAGAGTATGATATCTACATAAAGACTATGCGATGTGGCTAACAATACAATAATTGTAATAAGAAAGGAAGACAATAAGTACCAGCGAAAAACCCAAATAATGACACAGGAGCATGAACGGAAACAAATCCAAAATCCTAAATGACAGATACAGAAAGGACAAGTAATAACTCAACAACAACGACCGTTTTCATATTAGGTTTTTGTCAATAAACTCCACAAGGTACTGAATCTCAGGCAAATCACAACTCACGAGTCCCAATACCTCAACCCTAACTTTTGGCATCCTGTGCCCTCATCTCAGCTAATAACTGCACGGACAACTCACGTGCCAAATAGAATCATTCTCACATAGAAGGCAAGTAAACTAGGTTATGCACCTATACTCAACAATACCACGGAAACCACTTAACCGATAAGAGTGTTTAACTACGTGTATGCTTGTGCAAGTGTCCTAACATAGTTCAACCAACTAATAAGCATAAAAAAAAGGAATAGACAACACGTAGAATGTTTCCTCAAAACTTTTATAAGGTAAAGCTCGCACAGGTAAGTGTAACGCTACACAAATATCAACAACAAGAATGCCCTCAGGACAACACAAGTCATCACAAATCACTGACGCCCGCCTTGTCTCGCCGCTTGTGCAATAGTAAAGAAAACGCCCGTCTTGTCTCACCACACGTGCATAATAATATTTCCACATTGTCTCGCCACATGCACAACCTACATATATATATAGCCCGCCTTTTCACGCCGCATATGCAAATATCAATAGTAACCACAACACGACAGAAACCTCGTGCAACCCCATATCAACAACCACACGATAGAAACCTCGTGCATCACAATATCCGCAACTGCACGGCAGAAACCTCGTGCATCACCACAACAAGTACAACAGCAACAAGGACAATAATACAAAGTACGGTAAATAAATCAACTCAAGAACCTTCGATCACAATAAAGGTAAAACTAGTTCACAAGGAATAATCACAATAATGAATACTAGGCATAATAAGAACCGCTCAACAAGAAAGAAAATAATATGTGACAATAGTTCCACAATGTACGGTTCAACAACAAGAAACTAACACGAGTCTAATAATTTCAAATAAGGGTGAGTCCACTAAGGCATATAATATCTAAGCTTCGATTAAGTTTGGAAATTTATGGGAGAGATAATGCCAATTCCAAATAAAGGTATGCAACAAGAAGATCACCATTATCTCAACTAAGGGAGAACATTTGCAAAAGGGATACTAGAACTTCAAATAAGGATAAGCAGTCAGGGAAAAGATAACATGACAATGAAAGAGATATCAGTTTTTAATTAAGGCACGTATGAATCAAGTAACAATAAGAGTGGATCATGAAGAAATTGAATCTTATTAAGCAGGTAAAGGTGAAACTAGTAATTAAGGAACGTAATCATAACAATAATAACTGCTATGCAATGAATACAAGGACCTAGAAACTCTTAGAGGTCAATTTCCACAAATAAGTCCGAGCATGTACTCGTCACCTCGCGTACACGGACTACAATCAACATAGAAGACTCATATCCTAAGGGGTAGTTCCCTCACACAAGGTTAGGCAAGATACTAACCTCAAATAAGACAAATCAATACTCTAAAATGTAACTTCTCAGGTGAAATGACCTCCGGACGGCTCAAATCTAACCAAAATAACTTCAAAGCACAAATAAAACTCATAAGGAACTATTCCTGATCATAAAGTCTCAATCTTTATCAAAATCTAAAACTCGACCCCCGGGATCGCTCCTCGGAACCCAAAATTTTTTACAAACCCGAACACCCATTCCGATGTGAGTTCAACCATACTAAAATTATCAAATTCCGATGCCATTTCGTCCCTCAAATCCCAATTTTTCATTTTGAAAACTTTCTTCTAAAACCAACATTTTCCTCAACTCAAAATACAAATTAAATGATAAAAATTAAGATAAAATAATGGAATATATTTAATACTAGGTGAAGAACACTTACCCAATCGATTTTCTTGAAAATCCCACAAAGAATCGCTCAAAACCGAGCTCTACAAGTCAAAATATGATAAAACTGGCCTAACCCTCGATTTGAAAAACTTATATTCTGCCCAGGTCTGAAAGCATCGCGAACACGGAGAAAGGCTCGCGTTCGTGAAGAAGGAATGTAAGGCTGTCCAGAAAAACCCTTCGCAAACGCGAGGGAAGGAGTGCGAACGCAACGAACAAGGGATAGAACTTACGCGAACGCGAGACGGCGAACACGATCGCGAACGCGAAGAAGAAATATGAGGCTGCTAAGAAGAGCTTCGCGGGCGCGGGTGGCTAATCGCAAAAGCGATGAAGGTGAAAATCTAACCTTCGCGAACCTGAGAGGTTGAACGCGAACACGAACACGAACACGAAGAAGGATCTCGATATGTTCAGCAAAGACACTTCACGAGCGCGGAAAGAGCTCCGCGATCGTGAAGAAGAACACCAGAAAAACAGAACAATAGTCCAAAAAAAGGAGAAATTGACTCGTAGCTCACCGGAATGCACCAGAGGCCCCCGGGACCCTGTCTAAACCCACAGACAAGTTCTATAACCTAACATAGACTCGCTCGAGGTCTCAAATCACATCGATCAACGCCAAAAATACAAATTGCACCACGAATTGAACCATGAACTTCCAAATCTTCCAACTTCGAAAACTCGTGCAGAAACCAATCAAACCAACCCGAAATGATGTCAAATTTTGTAGGCAAGTCCCAAATGACATAACGGAGCTGTTCAAACTCTCAGAATCATATTCCAACTCCGATATCACCAAAGTCAACTATTGGTCAACCTTTCAACTTTTCAAAGTTCAACTTTCGCCGAAATGCTTCAAATCACCCTACGGACCTCCAAAACCAAATACGGATGCACGCCTAAGTCCAAAATCACCATACGAAGTTTCTCAAGATCAAATGCTACCAAACGGAACTTAAATTATCAAAACGACCGGCCGGGCCATTACATTCTCCCCCTCTTAAATAAACATTCGCCTCAAACGTGCCAAGGATTGCCACGAAATCTTCATATCACGAAATGTACACCACCAACATATACGCGCGGGCGATCCCACGTCACCCCAATCCACATAAGTCTGATGACACCATCTCAACTGTAATTTAGCCTCTCTACCAACCCCGATCAGCCTCAGAGTCAAAATTCTCACTTTCTATTCATTTCCAAAAGGCCCGATTCTAAATCCATACCAGGTATCAGTCTCAACCAGCTGCAACAACTCATGACTACACCCACAAGGTATGACCACAAAATATAACCCACCACACATAAACCCATAATAACATTTCTTATCACAACAGCTACCCGAAATCCAAAACCAACACCGACAATTGAACTCAAATCCGGTAGGAACCCGTTTCAAACTCCACAACACCAACGATGATGCAAGAACCAGGAAGGCCTCATAACTATACACCCGAATCAAAAAGTCACAACTAACACCACCGGGGACACACCTCGCAAGCTAAAACTCAAGAAGCACAGAACAAAAATGATTGAATATGTAAAGAGAAACACATAAGAGAAATATCAAACAAGCCCGACAAGCACAACTTTCTATCAGAACCATAATACGAATCAATTAAAATAGGAAAGTCAGAGTACATGAACAATCATAAGGATCTCATCCTGGTGTAACTCTCCATCGCGGCTCGCAGCCCGGCTCAACATATCAAATCACATGAAATCGCGAGGATCTCACCCTCAACTCTAAATCACAGGTTATATATATCATTCCAATTGAAATCTTCCACTAACCCAGTTCTTCCACTAAAATCACAACACTTACTGAACACTCACCCCGATAGAGTACAAATTCACAAATCGTAACCAAAACTATTCGGGAATCACATCAAAACCTACCATAATGAACATAAGGAATTAACTTATGGTCTCACTACTCTCAATGATGAATAAAAACAAAAATAGACACGACTATCACTCATAGAATCTACCAACAGGGCAAACACATAAATAGAGTGAAAATCATGAAACTCACCATAAATGAAACAACAAATAAGGGAACTTGTCCCGATATGCAGAACCGAAATGGAATACGAATGGTGCCCCTCTATAACAAATCAGAAATATACCTGTATGACATCACCTGGCACAACAGCCTCTAGCCTACTATATGAAACACATCAACGGGCCGGGTCTCCTCATCTTGGGCACCCCTACTCGCCTGAATACCCCGCTGTGACACATTTTCCCGAAGTCTGGGATAATCTCTCACTAAGTGGCTGGTATCTCCATACTCAAAGTAACCTCTCTGCTGATGTGGCTGTGGAAACTGTGCAGTACGAGTACCTTGAGACCCATGAGCACCTGAAACACTGTGCGAAGCCTGAAGTGCAAACTGAACTGGTTGACCTACGAAACCTCTGCCATGCTGTACCCTGCCTCCAAAATAATTACCAGAAGATCTCTCCGGCCTACGAGACCTCCTCGCCTCCCTGTACTCTCTCTCCTGACCTCGCGTGTCCTCTCTCTCCTGATCCCATATGCCCTTTACTCGGCGAGCGATCCCTACCACCTACTGAAATGAAACATCCGATTCTAACTCTCGAGCCATGCTGAACCAAATATCATGCCTGAGCTCCTCAATAAATCTACGAACATGCTCTGTTACTGTAGTGACCAAAGCATGTGCATGTATCGCCAAATCACTGAATTTGATAACATACTATGATACTGACATAGTGGCCTGGCGCAGCTGCTCAAACTCTATGTGCCATGCATCTCGGAGGGACTGGGGTAAAAAATCCCTCGGGAACATCTCTGAAAACTGAACCCATGTGAGTGAAGCTGACTCGACCGGACTACTCAACTCACACGCCCGCCACCACTGATAAGCTGCTTCTCTGAGCTGAAATGTAACAAAAGCAACCCCGCTCATCTCCACAATACCCATAGTACAAAGAATGTGGTGACACTCATCTAGGAAACCTTGGGCATCATCTGTCGCCAATCCACTAAAGGTAGGAGAGTGGTACTTCTTGTACCTCTCAGGTCTAAGTTGTTCTTCCTAAGATGGTACTGCCCTAACCACGGGCTGAACTGGGACCACAGGCTGTGTTGCCATGACACATGTAACCTAACCAACATGAACTCAGTGCTCTAGAGTGTGGGCGACAGGAGTTTGAGCTCCGCCCTCGGTCTGTAAAGTAGCTGGTGCAACCGGAATCAATCCCGCCTGAGTCAATATTCCAAACATACTCAAGAACTATGCTAAGGTCTCCTGAAGCCCAGGGGTAACAGCAGCCGCCTCCGGTACCTGCCCCCCAGCTGGAACTATAGAGGCTCCTTAACTGCTGCCCTAGTAAGTGCCCTAACTGTGTCACGTGCTCCTTGCCGACCTCTGCCCCTAGCGAGATCTGCTCCGGGGGTAACGCCATCAGGAACTACAGCTCGTGTCCTCACCATCTGTCAGATAATGGAATGTCAAAATTTCAAACTTCGGGATCAATGAACTCTCACGACAGGAATAAAGGAAGTGAAATTTTCCTAATAGTTTCGTAGCCTCTCGAAGATAAGTACAGACATCTCGGTACCGATCCGCAAGACTCTACTAAACTCGCTTATGACTCATAGCACCTATGAACCTAGGGCTCTAATACCAACTTGTCAAGACCCAATTTTCACTCATTGCATATCGGATGGAACTTAGTTTTAAGGACCAGGTAAGCCTCATTTATGGAATAACAACAATAATAAATAACATCTAACAATTTCTGAAATGAAATTCTCTATATAGTTTACAATTCCCCAAAACCAGTAGTACAATTCATAAGCTTTACAAAGTTTGCTACAACTTCTAAATATAGCTGTTTGGAAATAAGTAAACATAGTGTGTAATACAAAATATGAAGGTGACTCTAAAGCCTGCGAACGCAACAACATCTTAACCTTGAGTCTCTACACAACAATCTGCGTTGCTAGCTAATGACCAACTGGCTACGCAATACCTGGATCTGCATAAAAATGAGCAGAAGTGTAGTATGAGTACACCATAGTGGTACCCAACAAGTATCAAGACTAACCTCAGTGGAGTAGTGATGAGGAACAATCAAGACACCTACTACCCTATATAACCTGAACAAGTATAAGTTTAGAACAACAGAGTATGACATCTACATAAAGACTACGTGATGTGGCTAACAATACAATAATTGTATTAAGAAAGAAAGACAATAAGTACCAGCGAAAAATCCAAATAATGACACAGGAGGATGAACGGAAACAAATCCAAAATCCAAAATCACAGATACAGAAAGGACAAGTAATAACTCAACAACAACAACCGTTTTCACATTAGGTTTTTGTCAATAAACTCCACGAGGTACCGAATCTTAGGCAAATCACAACTCATGGGTCCCAATATCTATACCCTAACTTTTGGCATCCTGTGCCCTCATCTCAGCTAATAACTGCACGGAAAACTCACGTGCCAAATAGAATCATTCTCACATAGAAGGCGAGTAAACTAGGGTATGCACCTATACTCAACAATACCAGGGAAACCCCTTAACCGATAAGAGTGTTTAACTACGTGTATGCTTGTGCAAGTGTTCTAACATAGTTCAACCAGCTAATAAGCATAAGAAAAAGGAAAAAACATACGTATAATGTTTCATCACAACTTTCACAAGGTAAAGCTCGCATGGGTAAGTGTAACGCTACAAAAATACCAACAACAAGAATGCCCCCAGGCCAACACAAGTCATCACAAATCAATCCCTCACACAACCTTCCTTGTCTCGCCACTTGTGCAATAGTAAAGAAAACGCCCGTATTGTCTCGCCACAGATGCATAATTATGTTCCCACATTGTCTCGCCACATGCACAACCCCCCCACCCCCCCCACATATATATATATATATATCCCACCTTGTCAATCCGCATATGAAAATATCAATAGTAACCACAACACGACAGAAACCTCGTGCAACCCCATATCAACAACCACGTGGTAGAAACCTCGTGCATCACAATATCCGTAACCGTACGGTAGAAACCTTGTGCATCACCAAAACAAGTACAGCAACAACAAGAACAATAATACAAAGTACGGTAAATAAATCAACTCAAGAACCTTCAATCACAAGAAAGGTAAAACTAGTTCACAAGGAATAACCACAATAAGGAATACTAGGCATAATAAGAAAAGCTCAACAAGGAAGAAAATAACATGTGACAATAGTTCCACAATGTACGGTTCAACAACAAGAAACTAACACGAGTCCAATCATTCTAAATAAGGGTGAGTCCACTAAGGCATAGGATATCTAAGCTTCGGTTAAGTTTTGACATTTACGGGAGAGATAATTCCAATTCCAAATAAAGGTATGCAGCGAGAAGATCACCATTATCTCAACTAAGGGAGAACATTTACAAAAGGGATATTACAACTTCAAATAAAGATAAGCAGTCAGGGAAAAGATAACATGGAAATGGAAGAGATATCAATTTTCAATTAAGGCATGTACGAATCAAGTAACAATAAGAATGGATCGTGAAGCAATTGAATCTTATTAAGCAGGTAAAGGTGAAACTAGTAATTAAGGAACGTAATCATAATAGGAACAACTGCTATGCAATGAATACAAGGACCTAGGAAATCTAAGATGCCAATTTTCACAAATAAGTCCGAGCACGTACTCGGCACCTCGTGAACACGGACTACAATAAACATATAAGACTTAAATCCTAAGGGGTAGTTCTCCCACACAAGGTTAGGCAAGATACTAACCTCAAAAAAGACAAACCGGTACTCTAAAATGAACTTCTCGGGTGAAATGACCTTCGGACGACTCAAATCTAACCAAAATAACTTTAAAGCACAAATAAAACTCATAAAGAACTATTTCGGATCATAAAGTCTCAATTTTTATCAAAATCTAAAAATCAACCCAAAAGTCGACCCCATGGCCCGCTCCTCGGAACCTTAAATTTTTTACAAAACCCGAACACCATTCCGATGCGAGTTCAACCATACTAAAATTATCAAATTCCGATACCATCTCGTCCCTCAAATCACAATTTTTCATTTTGAAAATTTTCTTCAAAAAACCAACATTTTTCTCAACTCAAAACACAAATTAAATGATAAAAATGAAGATAAAATCATGGAACATATTAAATACTAGGTGAAGAACACTTACCCAATCGATTTGCTTGAAAATCCCATAAAGAATCTAAAATTCAGGCTCTACAAGTCAAAATATGATAAAAATAGCCTAACCCTCGATTTGAAAAACTTATATTCTGCCCAAGTCTGAAAGCATCGCGAACGCGGAGAAAGGTTGCGTTCACGAAGAAGGAATGTAAGGATGTCCATAAAAACCCTTCGCGAACGCGAAGAACAAGGGATGGAACCTATGCGAACGCGAGACGGCAAACGCGAACGACAATGAGAATGAGAATGAGAAGAAGAAATATGAGGTTGCCAAGAAGAGCTTCGCGAGCGCGGGTGGCTAATCGCGAATGTGATGAAGGGGAAAAGCTAACCTTCATGAACGTGAGAGGTTGAACGCGAATGCGATGAGGGATCTCAAGGTGGTAGGCTGAGACACTTCACAAGCACGAAAGGAGCTTTGCGATCGCGAAGAAGAACACCAGAAAAACAGAACAACAGTTCAAAAATAGGAGAAATTGACTCGTAGCCCACCCGGAACACACCCGAGATCCCGTCTAAACTGAAAAAGAAGTTCTATAACCTAACATAGACTCTCTCAATTTCTCAAATCACAGTAAACAACGCTAAAAATATAAATCGCACCACGAATCGAACCATGAACTTCCAAATCTTCCAACTTTGAAAACTCATGCCGAAACCAATCAAACCAACTCGGAATGACGTCAAATTTTGCAAGAAAGTCCCAAATGACATAACGGAGCTGTTCAAACTCTCAAAATCGCATTCTGACCCCAATATCACCAAACTCAACAATTGGTCAACCTCTCAACTTTCCAAACTTCAACTTTTGCCGAAATGCTTGAAATCATCCTACGGACCTCCAAAACCAAATTCAGACGCATGCCTAAGTCCAAAATCACCACACAATGGTTCTCAAGATCAAATACCCTTGAACGAAAATTAAATTCTCAAATGACCGGCCAGGTCATTACAAGCTATAACAACCCGACATGTCGTTTTGAGCATTTGCACTTCACTCGGTAGTCTATGGGCATGGTTTGCTTCGTCTGAAGTATTATGACTTATGTGAATCGTCAGTTTTGGTTTTCAGGTTATTCAGAGTCGGTTTGGAAGAATGAATTTCATTGTTGAAGCTTTTAATTGAAAGAGTTTACCAAGTTTGACTTTTTGTGAATTTGACCCCGAAATGGAGTTTTGATGTTTCCGTTAGGTCAAATGGTGATTTTAGACTTGCGTGTATGCCTGGATTTGCATATGGATGTTTCTAGAAGGTTTTGGCACAAGTTGGCAAACATTGAAAATTTGAAGGTTTGGAAAGTTCATAAGTTTGACCGGAAGTTGAGTTTGAGGATATCGGATTTCGATTGTGGTTCCGGGAATTGGAATAGCTTCGTCATGTAATTTGGAACTTGTGTGCAAAATTTAGGTTCATTTCGGGATGATTTGATATGTTTCGGCACGAGTTATGGAATTGAAAGTTTAAAGTTCATTTAAGTATGATTTGAGGTGCAATTCATTTTTTCGATGTTTTTATGTGTGTTTTGAGGCCTCGATTAAGTCATTGTTATGTTATGGGACTTGTTTGTATGTTTGGACGGGGTCCCGAGGGGCTCAGGTGAGTTTCAGATAGGTTTGAGTTGTGTTGCGTTTGTTTTTGATGTTTCGATGTTGTTTCTTCAAGCATAAATGGTACCGCATTAATAAAATGAGCTCTAATTTCTTTTTGATTGAATAATATATCTATATCATAATTACGGGGCCATAGAAAAAAAATTCGTCAAATTTGGACATCGTATGTGGGTGTTATGCTAATTTTAGTGCCGGAGAAAAGATCTGGTGCTGGTGCTTCGTAGATGCGAAGTTGGGTCCGCATCTGACCCCGCAAGTGCAAAAAATGGTACGCAAAAGCTGAAATGACAGCTAGAAAAGCGCAGGTGCGGATTTTTTATTGCAAAAGCGAAAATCCCTGTGTATAAAAAAAAATCAGACTACGTACTTTTGGTATTTTGAGCATATATTGAGTTCTAGAGCTCCGATTGAAGTGATTTTTGCGGTGTTCTTCTCATATTTTCATGGGGGTCAGTTCCAACTACAATTGTTGTATTTTAATGTAACGACCCGGCCGGTCATTTCGTGAGATTTGCCCCATTTGCCCTATTTCTGCTTTATCATATGTTGCTTAGCCTATTTATGTTGTGTTGGGTCGGTTGGTTCGGGTTCAGAGTGGTCGTGGTGAGAACAGAGACACTTAGTCTCTTAAATTAACTTAATAGTTGAAAAAGACAACTGAGAGTTGACTTTTTGGTAAACAACCTCGGAATGTGGATTTTATGGCTTGGATAGCTTCGTTAGGGGATTTTGGACTTAGGAGTGTGTTCGGAATGAAGTTCTGATGTCCGGTGAGGAATTAGGCTTGAATCGGCGAAATTTAGTTTTTGGTGATTTCCGCTCGGCAGGGGAAAATAGGCTATCGGGGTCAGAATGGAATTCCGACAGTTGGAGCAGGTTCGTAATGTCATTTTGGATATGTGTGCAAATTTTGAGGTCAATCAGATGTGTTTTAGATGGTTTCGGCATCTTTGGCGGAATTTAGAAGTTTCAAAGTTCATAGGCTTGAATTTGATGTGATTTTGGTGTTCTTCCGTTGTTTTTGGTATTTCGAAGGTTCAACTAAGTTTGAATGAGGTTATGGAATATGTTGGTATGTTTGGTTGAGGTCCCGAGGGCCTCGGGTGTGTTTCGGGTGGTTAACGGACCAACTCTTGGCTTAAAAACTTGGCAGATTTTTGCTGGTGTGAGTTTCTCGTTTCCTTCTACGCAATCGCGGGAGGATATTTTTGATCGAGTAGGCCTAGCTGGGGATGACAGAATTTTTGTTATATGTGATCGTGTGGTGAAGGTCACGACCGCGTGAGCGCGAGGTTGTTGTGCAGTGCGATCGCGTGGTTGTCTTTCACGTTCGCATAGAGTTGAAGGGCGCGTGAGTGGGCTGAGCCGTTGTTCTTCGCGATCACGTAGAGTGGTTCACGATCCCGTGGGTTTATGTCCTGCTGAATCGTGATTGCGTGTGTATGTCTGAAATTGCGTAGGTTAATTTGACGGGGCAGCAGATTTGTTCTTCACGATCGTGTGGGAGCTTCCGCGATCGCAGTGAAGAAAGAGGCCAATTTTCGGGGTTCTTGGCCATAACTCATATTTCCATTAGAGAGCTCGGGGGAAGGAGATTTTGGACGAGATTTTCAGTGGGATTCTTGTGGTAAGTGTTCATCAATCATTTTTGGTTCAATTTCATGAATTTATCTTGATTTTCACCATGTAATTTGAGGAATTAAAGTAGAAAAGTTGAGAAAAATGGGAGGAAAATTTAGAAATTTCTTTTGGTGATTTGAGTGGGCAATTGAGTTCGAATTTTGGTAAATTTGGTATGGGTAGACTCGTAAGGGAATGAGGATTCTAGTTCTGTAATTTTTATCGAATCACGAGACGTGGGCCCGGGGCTCGGGTTTGGCCAATTTTGGGAATTGTGCTTAAAATTGATAGCTTTCGATTGGATTTTGTTCCTTTAGCGTATATTGATAATGTTAATCTGGTTTTGGTTAGATTCGGAGAATTTGAGAGCCAATTCGAGGGGCAAGAGCATCGCAGAGTAGCTTTTGGGCTGTTTTGAGGTAAGTAACGATTGTAACTCTAAACCTGAGGGTATGAAACCCCGGTATTTGATATTGTTTTGGTAAATGAGGTGACGCATATACTAGGTGACGAGCGTGTGGGCGTGCACTGATAGGGATTGTGACTTCGTCTGTCCCGTAGCGACTATTAAGTCGCGTATTCGATTTGAAACCTTACGGCATCCTGCATTTCAAAAGTTTATACTTGTTTATGAGCTGTGAGGCATGTTTGGGGCCTCGTGCCGATCTGTTTAGACCCTTAGGGGTATTTTTACACTATTCTCACACTATCCTGATAGAACAATTGTGAACTCAGTCATGTTGACCACTCGTTGTTATTTTCACTGTTATCCCACTGTTTTGAAACTCGGAGAGGTATTTTGGGCTGAGTCCCGTGAGTTGAGATGAATTGCCCGAATGGCTTGTGAGGATGACTGAGTGAGGCTGAGAGCCGAGTATGTGAGGATAGTTATGGATCGGGCTGCACACCGCAACAAATAATATTATAGATTACATATGGATCGGGATGCAAACCGCAACAATATAGATTATATATGGGTCGTGTTGCACGCCGCAGTAATATATGTTATATATATGGATCGGAATGCACGCCGCAACAATGTACATATTGGATCGGGCTGCACGCTGCAACAAATATAGCACTTGGGCTGTAGGAGCCCCTCCGGAGTGTGTACACCCCTAGTGGGCGCAGTCGACTATTATATGGACCGGGCTGCACGCCGCATCGTATGTTTTATGGATCGGGCTGCCCGCCGCAGCAGTTGTGTGTATTCATGGTACTTGCTGAGTACGAGTGTTTAAGTGAGAGCATGAGATTCTGATAGTGGATTCACGAGTGACTGAGAGGCTTTCCTGAGAGGCTTTATTGTGAGTGATATTGTGCCCGAGGGGCCTATATTTTTATGAAACTACTGTTTTCACTCTTCTTCACACTGAGCCTCTGATGATAATGTGGGACAAATATTTTTATACGAGATTTTAAATGGAAACTGAAGTTTTATGAAATATTTGGAATGTAGATTTCTGACTTGATTTATTCATTCCACTATTGCTCATTATATGGATTTACATGATTTAAAAATGCTCGTCACTACACTCAAGTTTTTAGTTACTTTGATTACTTACTGAGTTGGCGTACTCACGTTACTCCCTGCACCTCTGTGTGCAGATCCAGGTACCGGACCATTTCATTAGTTGATTTTCGAGCGTGCTTGGAGGTTGTTCGAGGTAGCTGCTCAGCGTCCCCAGCTCACCTCCTTTCCTTTCCTCAGTTCATAGTTTTTGTCTTTTGTACTTCAGGCTTTTGTGGTAGCAAGTCACCTTATTGTACACTGTATTTACAGTTTTAGACGCTCATGATAGTTGACTACAGGTTTTGCAGAAGTGCATGAATTGTATTTACATTGTATCTCATTCTACTGTTTAAAATCTGCTAATTTTGGGAAGTCCTGAAATATTATGATAGTATGTGATGGTTGGCTAGCCTAGTTCCATGATAGGCTCCATCACGACTGGCGTAGGATTTGGGGTCGTGACAAGTTGGTACCAGAGCCTAGGTTACATAGGACTCAACGGTCATGAGCAGGTTTAGTAGAGTCTTGTGGATCGGTACGGAGATGTCTGTACTTATCTTCGAGAGGCTGCAAAATCCTTAGGAACAATCTCGTTTTTCTTGAATTTTGTCGTGCCATTTTGTTGATTATGGAAGTCTAAACTTCTATTGTTTCATTCTCTCACAGATTGTGAGGACTCGCTCTACCGATCAGAGCGATCAGCCGCCAGCTAGACTAGTGAGGGGTCGAGGGCCCGGTCGAGGTCGTGGTAGAGGTAGAGGCCAGCCCGTGCGACAGTCAGTGTAGTACCAGTTTATCCCTGTACTATTCAGGATCAGGTTCCCTAAGCAGATGTTCCAGCGGGACAGGATCAGGCACCGACAGTGCCTATTGTTATTCCGGGTCTTTAGGAGACCTTGGCTCAGATCTTTATGGTATGTACCACCCTTGCTCAGGCAGTTGTCGCTACTTCTCAGGCCGGGGGAGGCAGTCAGACTCCAGTTGCCCGGACACCTGAGCAGGTTACTCAGGGCCATCAGACACCGGGGGCGGTTCCAGACCATCCGGTTGTTCCAGTTCAGGACTTCGTGGTTCCAGTTATGCCAGATGATGAGCAGCGTAGGCTGGAGAGGTTAAGTAGACTTCAACATCCGACATTCAGTGGTGCGGAGGGCGAGGATGCCCAGGGTTTTTGGATAAGTATTAGAGGATGCTTCGTACTGCTGAGATTCTAGAGACCAGTGGGGTCTCATTTGCTACTTTTAAGTTTTCTGGTGCTGCTTTCACTTGGTGGGAGTCTTTTGAGAGGCGTAGGTCTGTTGGTTCAGCACGCCTCACCTGGAAGCAGTTCTCCACTATCTTCTTGGAGAAGTATGTACCCCAGTTTCACAGGGAGGAGCAACGCAGGCATTTTGAGCAGCTGCATCAGGGGGGAGCTATCAGTGATGCAGTATGAGATGCAGTTTTCGGAGTTGGATCATCATGCCACCGAGTTGGTCCCTACTGATAGGGAGAGGATTAAGAGGTTCGTGGATGGCCTCACTTATCAACTCCGCCTTTTCATGACTCGGGAGAGAGTATCAGGTGCTACCTTCGAGCAGGTTGTTGATATTGCTATAGATATTGAGTCGGTTCGCTCTTAGGAGCGGGAAGAGAGGGAGGCCAAGAGGCCTCGTGGATCGGGTGGTTCTATTGGTGCTCCTTCTGTGGGGCATATTTAGCATGGTAGAGGCCGTTCGTTCAAGCCTCCCCGGTCAGGTCGCCCAGCCCATAGTGGTGCATTTTCGGGGCATGGTCCCTGTAGTTCTCAACCATGTTGTTCTTCATCAGTGCCCTTCCAGCCTAGAGTGCAGATCGAGCACCATCAGTTCAGGGTTCCTTTATGCATGGTTCTCCTAGTGGCCATTCTGGTGCCAGGGGCTCTTTTCAGTCCCCGTGTCCAGCTCCAGGGAGTTGTTATGAGTGTGGAGAGTTCGGGCATATGAGGAGGCAGTGTCCTTATCTTCTTGGAGGTCCATCTCAGCTGAGGAGCCAGCCATCGACTTCAACTCCAGTTATTTCACCACCCACCCAGGCAGCTAGGTGTGGTAGTCAGTCAGCTAGAGGTCGCCCTAGAGGGGGAGGTCGAGAAGGTGGAGGTCAGGCCAGTATGTATGTGTTTCTAGCCCGGCCAGATGCTATGGCCTCTGATGCAGTGATCGCAGGTATTGTCTCAGTCTGTTGCCGAGATGCTTTGGCTTTATTTGACCCTAGTTCTACATATTCCTAGGTTTCATCATATTTTGCCCATTTTCTGGATATGCCCTGTGAGTCTTTAGTTACATCTGTTCATGTGTCGACTCCGGTGGGCGATATTATTTTTGTGGTCCGTGTGTATCAGTCGTGTGTTGTATCTATTGGGGTCTGGAGACTCGAGTGGACCTACTGTTACTCAGCATGGTCGATTTTGATGTGATATTGGGCATGTATTGGTTATCTCCGTGTCATGCTGTTCTTGATTGTCACGCTAAGACCGTGACCTTAGCTATGCCAAGATGTCCGCAGGTTGATTGGAGAGGTTCTTCTGAGTATGTGGCTAGTAGGGTGATTTCCTACCTGAAGGCTCAGCGTATGGTTGAGAAGGGGTGTTTATCGTATCTGGATTTTGTGAGGGATGTCAGTGGTGAGACTCTCGCTATTGACTCGATTCCTATGGTCCGTGACTTTCCGGACGTGTTTCCTGCAGACCTGCCAGGCATGCCACCTGACATGGACATTGCTTTTGGAATTGACCTGGTTCCAGGAACCCAGCCTATTTCTATTCCACCTTATCGTATGGCACCAGCGGAGCTAAAGGAATTAACGGAGCAGCTTCAGGAACTCCTAGATAAGGGGTTCATTTAGCCTAGAGTGTCACCTTGGGGTGCACCGGTATTGTTTGTAAAGAAGAAGGATGGTTCTATGCGTATGTGTATTGATTATCGGTAGCTGAACAGGGTTGTGGTGAAGAACCGGTATCCCTTGCCTCGTATAGATGACTTGTTTGATCAGTGTCAGGGTGCCAGGGTATTTTCCAAGATTGACTTGCGTTCCGGCTATCATCAATTGAAGATTTGGGGGCCAGACATTCCGAAGACTGCTTTCAGGACAAGATATGGTCATTATGAGTTTCTGGTTATGTCATTCAGGCTGACCAATGCCCCAACAACCTTTATGCACTTGATGCACAGTGTATTCCGGCCTTATCTGGATTCTTTCGTCATCGTATTTATTGACGATATCTTGGTGTATTCCCAATCTCGGGAGGATCATGAGCAACATTTTAGAGTTGTGCTTTAGACCTTGAGGGAGAAGAGATTGTATGCAAAAATTTTGAAGTGTGAATTCTAGCTTGATTCAGTAGCATTATTGGGGCACGTGGTGTCTAGTGAGTGTATTCAGGTTGATTCGAAGAAGATAGAGGCGGTGCAGAGCTGACCTAGACCGTTATCAGCTACCGAGATTTGCAGTTTCCTTAGTTTGGCAGGGTACTATCGCCGTTTTGTAGAGGGATTTTCATCTATTGCAGCACCTATGACCAGACTAACCTAGAAGGGTGCTCAGTTCAGGTGGACTGAGGAGTGTGAGGAGAGCTTTCAGAAGCTCAAGTCAGCTTTGACTACAGCTCCGATATTGGTTTTGCCTACGGGTTCAGGTTCCGATACAGTTTACTGTGATGCCTCGAGAATTGTCCTGGGACCGATGGTTTCGGCATCTTTGGCAGAATTTAGAAGTTTTAAAGTTAATAGGCTTGAATTTGATGTGATTTTGGTGTTCTTACGCTGTGTTGGTATTTTGAAGGTTAGACTAAGTTTGAATGAGGTTATGGAATATGTTGGTATGTTTGGTTCAGGTCCCGAGGACCTCGGGTGTGTTTCGGGTGGTTAACTGATCAACTCTTGGCTTAAAAACTTGGCAGATTTTTACTGGTGTGAGTTTCTGGTTCCCTTTTATGCGATCGCGGGAGGATGTTTGCGATCGCGTAGGCCTAGCTGGGGATGATAGGATTTTTTTTATATGTGATTGCATGGTGAAGTTCGCGATCGCGTGAGCGCGAGGTTGTTGTGCAGTGCGATCGCGTGGTGTCTTTCGCGTTCACATAGAGTTGAAAGGTGTGTCAGTGGGCTGAGCCGTTGTTCTTCGTGATCATGTAGAGTGGTTCGCGATCGCGTGGGTTTATGTCCTGCTGAATCACAATCGCGTGTATGTCTGCGATCGCGTAGGGTAATTTGACGGGGTAGCATATTTGTTCTGCGCGATCGCGTGGGAGCTTCCACGATCGCAGTGAAGAAAAAGGCCTGGGCAGACAATTTTTAAGTTCTAATTTCGGGGGTTCTTGGCCATAACTCATTTTTCCATTAGAGAGCTCGGGGGTTCTTAAGTTGGGCTCCCACGGACTTCGAGGAGATTTGATGCTATATGGGTTATTGTGGATCGGCTGACCAAGTCCGCGCACTTCATTCCTGTCGGTACTACTTATTCTTCGGAGCGGTTAGCTGATTTATATCAGGGAGATTGTCCGATTGCATGGGGTTCTAGTTTCTATCATTTCTAACAGAGGTACTAAGTTCACATCTCAGTTTTGGAGGGGCGTGCTGAGGGAGTTAGGTACTCAGGTTGAGTTGAGCACATCGTTTCATCCTCA
>MDKI01080729.1:0-43923 GCA_005239505.1 Nicotiana paniculata | reverse complement strand
AACGGGGGAAACCATAACCTTAGACCTTTATCATAATTGTTTACAACACATTGTTAGTAATTTGGCTTCGGCCTCGAGGAGACTCAGCTCTTCTCGTAACCAAAGGAAGTTCTCATGGTGAAGCACCGAGGCCTGCGAGTATAAGGAAAAATATTAAGATCACTAAGTAACCAAAGCTGAAAAATGAAAGGGTTTTGCCACACCTTACCTTATTCAATGCCTTATGTGTTTCGTTGAACAATCATGGGGGTTCCACCTCGTTCATCTTTGCCTGGTCTTCTTCAGTCACTGGGCACCAGAGGTAACTAGCCACCCCGACAGGCGCGGAAAGGACTCGGGCATCCTCCGGAGCAGAGATAATAACTGACTACTTCCGACCAGGTCAACACTCGGGGCAGGGAATCGGTTGACCAATCTTGATCACGAACTAGACCCACATGTCTCGGAGGGCAGAATTTTTCTTGGTACTTCTAAATCACCCTATCCGGTGACATCCTCCGTGGAAATAGAGTCCACGCCATCAAAAAATCTTTGGAGGGGATCGTTCACTGCTTGGACCCCCTCATTCGAATTCTCCTTCGCCTCTTGATCTTCGTCGAACAATGAGTCTGTGAAACGAAGGTGATCTAGTTATGTCAATGACACCGACTGGGTCAGAACCGGCGTTTTGAGGGTCCTCGACCCTCATTGATGTGTTGGCCTCTTGAGTTTGGGAGGGGTTGGCCTCAATCGCCCCCCCCCCTTCGGTTGACACCCGTTCTTCAAGGACCGATGGCTCCCGGGCCACTAAAATTTCATCCTCTTGAGACTCATCCCTGAGTCGGTGAAAGGAGTCTGAATCGAGAACTCGGGGGCTGGAGGTTTCTTTTGGCTTGCAGATTAGCCTCCTCCTCGATTTCTTTTTCTCCGAGCTCGGGGCCCTTTTTATCTTCTTCTCTTCACCCTGTTTCGGAGAAGGGGACTCAGTGGGGAAATCGTTGCTACCGGACGGGGGGGGGGGGGGGGGGGGGGGTTCATTTGGAAATCCTTGGATAAACCTGCAAAAAGTAATAAAACAAGTGAGGACTTAGTCATACAAAAGGGAAACCAAAAACTACTCAAGAAAGAGATCTCACCGTGCGAACGGGCTTCCATCGACCGTTTGAAAGCTCGCGCCACGAGCGCTCGAAATATGAACTTTGTGATGTGATTCCCTCGACCCACTCCTTGAGTCAAGGAACTGCATTCGGGATCCGAGCAACGGCTGCACCATTACAGAACACAGATAAGAAAAAAGGAAAAAAATGATAAAGTATTGGGAGCGGAATTAAACTTACGTGACATATTCCATTTTTCTGGGAATGGCATGTGCTCGACCGGGATCAAGTCCGAGGTCCTCACTCGAACGAAATGGCCTAGCCAACCTCGATCCATATCTTCGCCGGTACTCGAGAATGGGGCTTTTCTAGCCCGACAGGCAAGCTTGATTAGTCGCCCCCCGGTAGAGTCAGGGACTTTATAAGCGCATGAGATGGTCGATAGTGAAGGGGGACCCCTCGATCTTGCTAAAAAAGAAACAGAGGAGGATTATGATCCTCTAGAAAAAAGGGTGGATCTGACCGAGGGTTACATTGTATCTCTTACAGAAGTCGATGATGATCGGGTCCAAGAGACCCAACGTGAAGGGATAAGTGTAAACACTAAAAACTCCCTCGACGTGGGTGGTGAGGGCTTCGTCAAGTTCGTGAACCACCACATGTTTGTCAGCCCAGTTGTAATCCTTTTTAACTTCAGAGAGAACATCCTCGTTGATCGAGAAGATGTACCTCGAGACCGCCTCGCATCGGCCTGGTACAGAAAAAGGTTTTTACAACCTTAAAATAGGCATTGAACGGGCACCCCCTGGGGATAAACATTTTCAGAAGAGGCTCCAGTGCTGGTTCCTCGACATCAGTGTGCGAGGCAGTTTTTTCGAGCCGACCCGAGGTAGAGGGAGTTTCTTTTTGGGGAATGGATTTCAATGTCTTCGCCATTTCTTTGAAAAATGAAGGAAAAATGAAGGAAAAAGAGGAAGTTAAAATAGTATGCTTGATGTTTTGGAATGAAGACAAAACAGAGTTATAAAATAATCTCAGAGTAACCAGAAAATTAATGCTTGGCAGCGTTGAAACTTCTAAGGTACGAAAGCAAAAACTTTGAATGTAAAGTTTGAATGAAAAAATGAGGGGATATTTATAGTTTCTTAGCGACGATTCACATCTACGAGTGGCCGACCAGCAATTGATAGACATTTAATTCCATTAAGACTTGACTGACGAGACGTTTCGACTGTTTTGTCGTTTCTGTCACAAAATATCAAAGTCACGATCGAAAGTTCATGTCGTTTATCATCGTCTAATGTCCGAAAAATGAGGGGACCATATGCATACAGTCTAACTGAGATCTCCTAGGACTCGGTAGGTTAGGTTTGGAACGTGGAGACCAAAGACTGAAGATCGACCTCAAGTCCCACCGAGCTAGAACCCAGGGTCGGAACGCCTATCTTCGAGAACATTGAGTCCGGAGTCGACCTTAGCCTCGAGCGAGCTTGGAGAAATATTGTTAAGAAAACCAATAAAAGACCGAAATATCTGTGACCGGTCGGATATTACGGTGAGATCTTGGCGCATATCAGTAAGGAACCGACAATCAGCAAATCAAGAGATTTTTACCTTTTATAGAATTGTACCTAAAGTAGGACTCCTCTACTATATAAATGGGAGTCTGATAATTCATTCAAGACATTGTAACACGCATCCCAAAGTAATATATTATTATTCTCTTTAAGTTCTAATCATTCTCTTGTTATTCTGTCCTAATATCGATTAAAGCACACTTGGCTCGGGGGGGATTAACCTTCCAAGGCTAAGACTTTTCAGCTCGTGTGGTTTGCATTTATTTTATCTTTATTTATTTCAATTGCAATTTCATTTATCGTTTTGTATCAAGTTAGATCACATATCTTTAAAACCACTTACAAATTCAATTGTTATCCGATTTTGAGGATAAATAACATGCAACATCATTTAGTTTTTTTTCTTTTTTTCATTTATTCTTTGAGACGGGGATAACTCCTAAATAATAGGAATGAAGATATAAAAAGAAAAACTTTTGGTGGGATAATTGACGTTTTGTGTCTAATAATATGTTTGGCCAAGCTTCTCCAAAGCCAAAAATAATTTTTTTTTAAATAAAAAAATTAAAGTTGAGCTGTTTCGCCAAGCTTTTAGAAGAAAAAAAATAATTTTGAGTAAAAGAAAAAATAGTTTTTTAGAAGCAGAAAAATAGCTTCTCCTTAGAAACACTTTTTGCAAAGTATTTTGGAGAAAAGTACGTAGAAACACTTTTTAGAAGCTTACCAAACACTAATTGTTGCTGAAAGTACTTTTTACATTAATTTATCAAACACAAATTGGTTCTCACCAAAAGTACTATTTGAAAAGCACTTCTGGAAAAAAATACTACTGAGAATAAGCTGATTTTAGAAATTGGACCAAAATGACGTAGAGTGAATTAAATGGTGTATTCAGAATGGCTTGGCAGACTTCATGCTTGAAATGGATTCTTTGATCGTAGTCAACATGATCAAAGAAAGACATACTAACAATTATAAAATGATGAACACGATCGCAGAAAGACATACTAACAATTATAAAATGATGAACACGATCGATGATACAGTGCATGAACCAAGCCAATATCACTCCTATGCATTGCTATAGGGAAGCTAATCAGGTAGCGGATTACTTGGCAAAAATGGCTTCCAACGCATCGGAGAGTAAGATGTCTTTCTACTTTTGCCTAGGGAAATCAAGGGAACTTTCATTTTCGATAAATTTCAATTACCTAACATTAGAACAAAGTATGATATGGTAAATTTCTTTGTAATTTAAGCCTTTCCCTCTTGTAATTTTTTGGCACAGGAGTGTGTTTCACACCTCTCTGTTATTTTTTTTGGTTAGGGTGGACTCCCTAGAGTTGTAATCTTGAAGATAAGGCAATCTCTCCCTCCTTTCTAACGATAATACAACACACCTAGTGATACTGATAAATTATAAAAAATAAAAAATAAAAAAAAGTTGCAATTAGTAAGGTGCAATTCTAATTCCAATCGGGGGATGTTGGAGACAAATATCGATCCCTATACATATGATTTTGAGGAAACGGACGAGGAAAAATCGCAAGTATTTTCCTCGTGAAATTATTGTTTTATCTTATGTAATTATTACCGATCCGAAAGAAACTTATTTAAGTAGAAGGTCCTCAACCAAAAGAATAACTATAAATATTTGATAAGGATGCAGCCTAACATTTTCTCCAACTTGCCTAGTTTGCATTATTGCATATATGGCTAGACTTGGTTTCTGTTTGCATTAGAGCAGTAGGAGACAATATATTTTGATTAATATTTTTCTTTTAGTTTTGTCATCAATGATCGACTCTAAGTCTTAAACGTCTCATCAAACACATAATTAATATAGATTGTTAGCGATATGAGAGGCCATAGCTACACATACACTTACAAATTTTATATTAAACCCATGGAAATTAAGTTACAAATTGTAACATGGTACACACAATAACAAACTTACATAATATAACACCCTATTATACACCCGTCGATAATAACCTTATAATATTAAGCATAATAACTCATAATAAAAGGACATAACCGAAATTCTAGATATTAGTCTTATAATTCTATTAGTTTTAGGACATAATACTACACGTTAGAAATCCTACATGATTACCTTTAGGAATCGTATTATTATAATTACTCCGGCTATCTAATTCATATAAAATTGAACAAGTAAATATCTTCAGTCATGTAATCCTTTTACTTTTAGGATATACTTCTTAAAAATTATTATTACTAATTTAATTTGAAAACGTATTATAATGTCCTATTACTAATTTAATTTGAGAATGTATTATATTTTCCATATCCATTTAGAAAAAGGAGAGACTATATTATTATAAAAGCATAAATACAATATGAATATACCAAAATAGCCCTAAAACATTAAACAGAATAACCCATAAAGAAAAGGCATAACTGCAATAATTTATTTTATGGATCATAATATTTTCTATGCTAATTTTTAATATTTAAGATTTTAAAATTAATAAATTTGTCTATTAAATTCTTATTAAAAATATGTAAGAAGGTTTAATGAAATGAATTTCATCAGAATCCTCCGTATTGACAATATATTACCACTTCATAATGTCCAATACCAACAAAAATAAAAGTAATATTAGATGGACTGCATAAAGAGTTGAGATCGAGAAAAAATACCCCCACGATAATATATTTGAACTATTTTTCTACTCAAATAACATTATTTTATTAATTTTTCATGTAATATTAAAAAATACTCAATTATTAAACAAAAATTAAGAAAATATTAAAGAATATAAATGTGTGAGAAAGAGAAAAAAATGATTGGTAAGAGTCAATACCACTAATGATTCTACAAACATGAAGATTTAAAAGTTAAATGTGAGATCAATCTTTTACTCTTTGAAAATAAAATTAATGGTGAATAAAATTATAATTAAGATTAAATATTCAAAACAAGATGAACTAATATTAAGATCTGAATCAACACAGAATAAATTATTTTTATGTCAAAATTAAATAATTAAATATTTTAATTAATTATTTTACAAGAGAATCCAATTCAATTATTTTTTAAATTCATCACATGAGTAAGCTTCTTATTCAAGTTTAAAAAAATTTAAGGGTACATAAATTTATTCCATAAGAGTGTTAGAACACAAATTAAAAAATTTAATATATTATTTAGAATCAAAATGCTATGCAAGTGTATGAGGAACCATAATCAAAGCTAAATCCTAAACAAGAACAAGCTTTAAAGACTATATTTTAAAGAGTCGACTCTGGTATAACGAGATTATTCTTTGTAGATGCCTCCGGCGGAGTCGTAATAATATTGCTATGTCATGCATTACTTGCAAATATCATATCAAGAGGCACGACACTGTTAGCAATAAAAGCAAGTGGTGTACCAACCACGATTTTATTGTGAGGTCACCCACTTTAGATTTGATATACTTCTTCAAACAACTTAAATAAATATCACAAATATATCAAAGCAGAGCAATGTTGCTAAATTTTTAAAGAATCAAAATTGATAATATAGGATGAAACACTTATGGCTAAGTGTCAAAAGGAGTTCTAGAGATATATTGGATATTAATGAACTGTTTGGTGAAAAATTAATGGCTTAAGAGGTAATTTATGTCAAGTACTATCATTAATTCCAAAATAGACAAAAGCAGAGACTGTTTAAGCTAGCTTGCCAAAGTTATACTTCTGATCTCAAATGAAAAAGATTCAACTGACAAGAAATATAAAGTAAGAACAGATCCAGCATTCAGTGTCTTCTTGCTTCGTGTCGGAAGCGAATAAGAGCATCTAATAAAAGATGATTTGGTTCTTCATGAACACTTGGTTATCAATCCCAATGGTAATAGTATGCATCTAATAAAAGAAATATTTTTATCATTAGATTAAAACGTAATTTGTGCAAATCGCATGATATAATTAAAAGGACATGTGAGCTAGCATAAATGAATATGCTGATCCACTAAATAAAAGGTAGATTGCAAAATTTTATAGGAAAACAAAATATTTTTCTATTTTTGAATCAGCAGAAAATGATACGAAGAATTACAACCAAGAAGAATGGCTTTCTACCATACCTGTTTGTTGTCAAATTTATTATTTCTTACGTATATTACTGTCACCGTATATATAGTAGACTATGTTGATCCTCCATTGTATATAGGTTGTATTTAAAGAAAAATATGCCCGTCATGCTATTGAAAAACTTAATACGCCGATTAGCTTATATAATAGCACACATATGGTATATAGAAGTTTTGAAATAACGTCATACATGCAAAAATTATGATACTGATCAATGTGCTTCTAAGTATATTCTTATCTTTGAATTCAACTTTCGTCTTTCGAAACTAAGGAATATCCTTTTAAGTTTGTGTGAAAATAATTTTTAGTATATTTATGTTTTGTAAATATAATAAATATAGCACAAGAATAAACATCTTAAATATTGGACTATATTTACCGCAATATTTCTTGCACGAACAATTGTATGTTGCACTTTCAAGAGGAATATCGGGATCAACAACAAGAGTTCTGGTTAAGGCAGAACAACCAAAGAATTAGGAAGAAACATACACAAAAAATATTGTCCACAAAGAAGTGTACGTTAAGATACCATCATATTAAATACTTTTAAACTATAAGACATAATTATCTAACTAACATGACAAAATTGATCATTTGTGTAAATTTTGATGATGCCCTTTTATTTTAAATTCATGTATTAGGCTAATGTAATAATATTTTTCGGCATTTAGATGATTGTTGTATTATTATCCATAAAATATCTCTTATTAATAAGCTTTATTGTTCCTTCATATAAATAGATGTTTAAATCATCACGTGCAATTATTAACGTGCAACACACGTTCATAGATACTAGTGTTATTAAATAAGGTTATTCGTAATTATCTTCTAAATTATTGGATTGTGTAAATATTTTTTTTTTTTATATTATTATTAGTGCATAGAATTAAACTCTTTCAATAGAATTTAAGTCAATTATATGCACCAAATAAATTTTTTACACTATCGGTACAATTTAGCCCCGACAAGGAGGTGTGAGAGGTTGTCTTTAGTGGGTCTTAGAAGAGGTAGAGATAGACCAAAAAAGTATTGGAGAGAGGTGATTATGCAAGATATGAATTTGCTTCAGTTGACTGAGGACATGACCCTTAATAGAAAGGTGTGGAGGTCGAGGATCAAGGTCGTAGGTTAATAGGTATTTTTGCGGGTTTCCGGACATTTTCAATTTTGTTCTGCTTATTGCTTGTTGCTATATCCACTGTAGGGATAAAGTTTACGTGTTATCTACCTTTCGTAGACCCCACTTGTGAGCTTATAATTTTTTGTTGTTGTACACTTACAATTTAACCTGTTTATAGGTTTTATGTATTGGAATTATGTCTTCTTTTTTTTTTTCCCATTCCTTACCTATTTTCCCGTGATAACTTACGGAAATTAAAATGATAAAATTATACAAATGATAGAGGAAACAAATACATCTAAAAGCTATTCCGCTGTTCGAACCTGGATTCTATTAATGAAAGTAATTGCCAGTGCTACAGCGGATTCTTTGGCTTTGAAGTTGGAACAAAATTTATTTGGTATAAACATATGTTGCATGGAACTACCTTAAATTACGTAAAACCTCCAAGGTTTTTTTCTTAGGACAAATGAAACTTTTACCCTTCTCAAATTAAGAAAATGTGGCAAACCTAGAAAAGTACCATCGCATACTACAAGAAATCGGACATTTTGCGGCGACCAAAGTCGCTACAAAAGTCCTGAAAGTCGCTGCTAGTTGTTTATAGTGGCGACAATTAGCTTGCTGCAAGTAAATCCATTACTAAATGTTTCTTGCGACAACGTATAGGAGTCGCCACAAATGGTATGAATTACTAGCGACTCAATACGCCACAAAAAGTAAACATATACGCCACAAAAAGTAGTTCCCTGAAATAGATTTTAACCAAGTCGTTGCTGTAAAAATGACTTTTAACCATCGGTGGAAACTATTATGTCGCCACTATAGAATGGCTAATAGCGACTATACTCTCCACAAAAACTATTAAACTATCAACACATAACGATGTTTCGAGGCGACTGTAGTCGCTACAAAAAAGCATTATACCTTCAGTAGAAACTCTCAATTCGCTACAACTAATCTTTTGTGACAAGGTTCTATCGCAACTAAAACTTAATCATTCAACAACTATAATGACTACAATTATACTACATTTCTAGTGGCAACCAATTGTCAAAAATTAAAATACAAATATATTTCTATCAATTGCCTACAAGTATTAAGAGAATCCAATATTGTCCAACAAACACCTAAAATCTTTATCAAACAAAATATTAAAATTACTTCCATTATTAAAAAGTTAATTACAATATAGACTACACAATACATTATTGTTCATTTTCATTCTACACGTATACATATGGCCCAAAAAACATATTAAGTGCTTTCAAATCCCTCCTTGGTCTACGCCATTTTTTATGAACCTTGGACCTTGGACCAGTATTAAAGTTAAAAAAAATACAAAATCACTTTGACAATTCTCATAATTTATGCAAATAGTAAAAGGAGTGACAATAATCCCAAGAAATAAATGAAAGATCAACTCTAAATAGAACAAGGCAGTGTACTTTGTGTGAGAGTTATTCTATCAGAAAGAAGATTGTTCATATATCTATCCATCTGAAATTCAATGTGCAATAATTTTACTAAGTAAATAGATCATGTGTTGCTCAAGTGGGATGTATCTTAAGAATGATATTCAACAGATGATACAGACTAATGTTATAAATAAGTGCATAAGACTTGTTTACAATTTTTTCATCCTAAATCCCGGAAGGATATGGTACAATCTTGATATTATCACTGTCAAATTATTTTCATAGAAAAGACACCAGAAATGGTAAACTTCTTAATGGCAGAAAATGGACCTAGCTCGATAGAACTTGCTAGTTTCATGCTTTGGTGTAATTGAAGTTTACTGCTGTAACATAAGGGTCAAAATCTTTAGAAGAAGCCAACACATCAGATCGGAAAAGCCTCTTTCGAAGTTCCATATTTGAAAGAGCATGTAAATAACACAGGCTTACAATATCTTATTCATTCTAACAAAAAACACAAGTATCAGTCATTACTACAATTCACTACCAAAGTCTATTCAGGTTGATTCAGATAAAAAAGCCACATATTGAAGATATAGAATCCAATTTCCTTCTATGATCATACCGGTCATGAAGAGTACTAAAATATTAGCAGTACCTGTTGCATTCGGGTCATGAAAGCAGCTTATTGTTTTATATCCACTTGTTCACGGTCCTCTTCCCACCTCCTTTGCAACTCCTATTCCATATTCCTTTGCAACTCGGCTTTCCATGCTCTAAAAAGCCTTTGCATAGTATTGAACACAAAGGCTTGCAACTTATGCTTTCGCAGCCCTCCACAAGCTTCAGATTTATCCTAAACACAAATGTAATATTACGTTTGATATTCATACCAAATTTAATCAGTAAAGCGCCGGTTCTACTTCAATACTGATTCTATTTACGAAATTAAAGATACAAGCAGCATGAACTATATTTGTGAAACACTTAGAACAACTGAATCACTGAAAATTTATATTATTGTAATGATAAAAGATGCAGCAAACTAAACCATGATACTCAATTAGACATCGTTATTACCATGAAAAGTATCTCTTACTTTTCCTAGTTCCTAATCTTACCACATTTCTTGACAGCTTACTCTGTTATCAGTATTTAGAAAGTTAACTCCTCCTTCAAAGAATTGATATAAAACTAATAAAATAAAAAGTAAATAACCATCTAGAATTGGAGCCAGACGCAAAAATATGTAGGTCCATCACTAAACCCACGTAACTGTTTGATTCAGTTCATATTCAATACTTTTAAATGTTTGAAACCATTAAAGTAAGAAACTCAAACTATATTTGGGAAACAATATCAAATAAAAAGTAGGACACGTATTTTCTAACAGCATCGCAGTTGAGTGACTCAAGTCATATCCGACAATACCAAAATCCCCACATATCATACTTCGAAGCAAATCTTAGCTCAAAATGAGACAACTAGGGAAACAACATAAAGATGGTATCATCATTAAGGATGTTGAAGTTTCCGAACAGAAAAATGAAACCTTCAAAAGTTCTTCAAGATAACCTGATTTCATAAAGATAATATATACTGAGTTTAAGACGTGACTCACATGCTCACCTTCCTGAATTACATACAAGTATGCCCTTTTTCTATATACATAGAGAATGTACAAAGAGTAGAATACATTAGGCTGAAGTGAAGAATGCTCATAAATGAATAAGGCATGGACTAAACCAAGAAATAATGCTCATGATCTGGAAATTAAACACTTCAGGAAATTTCTTAACACTCGGATACTTAAAAAGCATCAGAATCTATCTTCAAAGCTAAAAATCCAGGTAAATTTAACCTAAAAGAAGTCCTTTTCTTTGAAAAAATACATAATTCGAGATACCCAGTTTAATATCGAACATTCAATCACAATATCAACACCAAAAGGTCTAGAATTTTCAAAAAAACCTTTCACATCATCCATGGAAAGAGATAACTGAGAGACGATCGTCAAGACCGAGAATCAACAAAATAGGGAAATAAAAATAGAGATAGATAGACTTTGTACCTTCAAACCTTTGAATGGCTTCGAATAGCTTACACTCTGAATGATTTTCAAACTTTGAACTTTCCTCCTTCCTTCTTTGGCTTTAGATGATAGGCTATTCCTGTAGATCTTAAAGTGGGTTAGAGAAATTTGAGAATATAATTATCACTATAAAGGATTTGGGATTTGAGCACATACCGTATGGAGTCACAATTCACAATGTGTGATTAGGGCGTTTGAGTTGTCTCTACCGAACGGTTCACATGTTGTGATTTGAGCTATCTGAGAGATTGTGAGGTGTTGAGTAGAGAAAATTTTAGAATTTTACAGAAAAGAAACGCAATAAAGAACTAGTATTGGAGCAAGGAAACCTAAGAAGAGAACATTTGATATTTTTTGACATTCTATTTAGTACTTTTTAATTTAAGATAAAATCAGTTAATCTATTTGGAGCGACCAAGTCGCGACAAGTTTTCCTTTCGAGGCGACTATTTACAAGTCGCTGTTAGAACTACGGAGCCAAAATTACGTTCTTAGTGGAAATGTAAAATTTCAGTATTATTAGCGCATATTAGCAGCAACCTAAAAACCTCGCCACTAAATATTTACCTTCAACAATGACTTTTAAAGTCGCCGCTACTAGTGTAATATTTGTTGCAACAAATAGAGTCGCCACTAGATGTTGCCGCAAAAAGTCCCTTTTCTTGTAGCTATTTATAATACCCCTCTCCCCCCTCCCTCCACCACACCCAAAAAATAAAAAAAAGTTGGATCAACCGATTTATTTTTTCTTATTCAACGGTAAAATTATAACTCGTTGTCCAATGGACTTTCGAATTTTGTAACTATTATTGGATTCCGAGACGTGCGCCCGAGGGTCGACTTTTGAGTTGACTTTTTTGATTTTTGATTAAGAACTTAGTATTATCATATGGAATTGATTCCTTTAGTTCGTGTTGATTGTATCAAATTATTTGTGGCTATATTTGAGGCATTAGGAAGCCGATTCACGAGGTAAGGGCTTATTGGAGTAGAGATTTGCACGGTTTGAGGTAAGTAACACTTCTAAACTTGGTTCTAAGGGTATGAAACCCCGTATTTTGTGTTATGTGATTGGTGTTGAGGTGGCTCACATGCTAGATAACGGGTGTGTGGGCGTACACCATAGGAATTATGACTTGGTCGATTCCGTGGAACTGTATAGTTGAGTAACCGTATCGTTATCCGTATATATTCCATGTGTTAGAAAAATTGAGCTGCAATTCATGCTTAGGCCACATGCTGGTACTGTTGGGACCCACAAAGGTCGTGTTACATGTTGAATTGTTTTCTTAATTTGAAATTGATACTCAGTCGCAGCTACTATTTGCATATCAAATCGCAGTCTCTGTTGACATTATTTACACATCATATCATCATTGTTTGGGCTGATTATCATGATTTGTATGAGCCTGAGAGGCTGGAGAGATTGATGGCTGAGTGAGGACGAGGGTCTGATTATGAGGATATTTATGGGATCGGGTTGCATGCCACAACATGTTTTATTGATTCATGCCATGATTGGCTTATTATAATGCTTGCGCTGGATTTGCCCCTCCGAAGTCTGCACACCCATAATGAGCGCATGTACTTACTGAGTGCGAGTGCCGAGCTATTTGGGAGCATTGAGTGAATTTCAGGAATGAGTGACTGTGAGGATGGAGTGAATGAGAGGACTGAGTGATTGATACTCTAAGAGTATGCATACGATTTCATCATTGTTTTGTACTTTAGTTGGCACACATAACTAACATGTAGATATCGAGATGTACAATATCTTGTTTCAATTGAACTTGACATATCTTACTTGTTTGAGATTTAATTGTTAAATTTGGAAGCATGTCCACCCTTCTGTGCGGTATTTCTGTAATTTAACTGTACCTGTGAAGCCCGTCACTACTTTCATCCAAATAGTTAGACTCGTTACCAACTGAGTTGGTTGTAATCACCCTACACCGTGCATTTCGTGTACAGAGTTAGGTGTTTCTGGACACGGTGATTGCTGATTCTCAGAGTTTTTCAGTCATTTAGAGATTTTTGAGGTAGTTGTCCTGGCGTCCACAGACCTTGATTCTCCCCCTATCCCACAGTTTTACTTATTTGGTTTCAGTTTTCTTAGTCAGTGTTCCATACTTTGTATTTGTACAGATGCTCATGTATTCAGTGACACCTTTGTTTTCAGAAACTTCTATATCGAGTTGTGACGGGTTTTATCAGTTTTTATGAGATTTTTACTTATTTAAATTTGTTTTAGTATATTTTAAATTTGAAAGTGTTGGTATGTATGAGATGACGGCTTGCCTAGTATCATGATAGGCGATATCACGCCAGGTCTAGTTTTGGGAGCACAGTGAGGAGGCTAGGGAGCGCAGGTGTGGAAAAAGTTCCACATATACATACTCGCATATGCGCGTGTGTAATCGCAGAAGTGAAGGCAGGGACCTTCAGGTATAACTGCAGAGGCGGAGGAAATGTCCGTACTTGCGAGACCGCAGATGCGGTTAAGTGGATCGCATGTGCGAAAACACTGGCAGTGTTAAATCCGAAAGGTTTTGTGATTTTTCTCATTTTGGACTTTGTAAACTTGGACCAAGGCAATTTTTGAGAGGGATTTCGAGGGGTTTCTTGAGGTAAGTCAGTTGTGATCATTTTAATCCAATAATCTTGTTTGCCCATTGAATTTCACACCTAGTTTGTGTGTTTTTGAAGTGTAATTTTGGGAGTTTGAGGCTAAGCATTTAGAGAGTTAGTTTGTGGATTTAAGTGACGATTTGGTGTTGGAATTTCGCAAATTTAGTATGGTTAGACTCATGGTCGAATGGGCTTCCGGATTTTGTAACTATTATTGGAATCCCAGGCGTGGGCTCGGGGTCGACTTTTGAGTTGACTTCTTGTCTTTTGATTAAGAACTTATTATTTTTTATATGGAATTGATTCCTTTAGCTTGTGTTGACTGTATCGAACTGTCTGTGGCTAGATTTGAGACATTCAGAGGCTGATTCCCGAGGCAAGGGCTTGTTAGAGTAGAGATTTGCACAGTTTGAGGTAAGTAATACTTTTAAACTTGGTTCTGAGGGTAAGAAACCCCGGATTTCGTATTATGCGATTGGTGTTGAGGTGACCCACATGCTAGGTGACGGGCGTGTGGCCGTACATCGTAGAAATAGTGACTTGGTCGATTCCGTGGAACTATATAATTGAATAATCTTGTCGTTGTCCATATATTCTCCATGTGTTAGAAAAATTGAGATGCAAGTCATGTTAGAAATCATGCTTAGGCCACATGTTGGTACTGTTGCAACCCACAGAGATCGTGTTACATGTTGATATCTTTGCTTAATTTGAAATTATGTGCTAAATCGCAATTATTATTTTCTTAGCACATTTCAGTCTCTCTTGCCATTTATTTACACATCATATCTTCATTGTTTGGGCTGATTATCATGATTCTTCTGAGCCCGAGCGACTAGAGAGATTGATGAATGAGTGAGGCCGATGGCCTAATTGTAAGGTTACTTATGGGATTGGGTTGCACACTATAACATATTTTATTAATTTATGCCATGATTGGCTTATTATAATGCTTGGGCTGGATTTTTCCCTCCGGAGTCTACACACGCACATTAAGCGCATGTACCTACTTAGTGCGAGTGCCGAGCGATTTGGAAGGATTGAGTGACTGTGAGGAATGAGTGACTATAAGAATGGAGTGAATGGGAGGACTGAGTGATTGATACTCTGAGAGTATGCATATGATTTCGTTATTGTCTTGTACTTCAGTTGGCATATATAACTGGCATGTAGATATCAAGATGTACCATATCTTGTTTCAATTGAACTTGACATATCTTACTTGTTTGAGCTTTAATTGTGAAATTTGGAAGCATGTCTACCCTTTTGTATGGTGTTTCTGTAATTGAACTATACTCGTGAAGCTCGTCACTGCTTTCAGCCCAATAGTTAGACTTTTTACTTACTGAGTTGGTTGTACTCATGCTACACCCTGCACTTCGTGTGCAGATCTAGGTGTTTCTGGATACATTGGTTGTTGATTCTCAGCGTTTTCAGTCATTCAGAGATTTTAGAGGTAGCTGCCTTGGTGTCCACAGACCTTGACTCTCCCCCTTATCCCTGAGTTTTAGTTATTCAGTTTCTGTTTTCTTAGTCAGTGTTCCAAAATTTGTATTTGTATAGATACTCATGTACTCAGTGACTCCTTGATTTTCGGAAACTTCTGTATCGAGTTGTGACGGGTTCTATCAATTTTTATGAGATTTTTACTTATTTAAGCCTGTTTTAGTAAATTTTAAATTTGAAAGTGTTGGTATGTCTGAGATGTCGACTTTCCTAATATCATGATAGGTGCCATTACGACAGCTCGAGTTGTGGGTCGTGACATTACTATGTCTATGTCTTACTTGAGATAACCTAAATTGTATGGCATGTGAATCAATTAAAGAACTTGTTGCTCAACTACGATTAAGAACTTCTCTCACTAGAGGATTATTCACCAACAAGGGCGAATCTATGTATTGCCAAAGGATATACCATTGGCCGAAAAATGTGTATAAGATAAAATATTGTACTATTTATTTTTAATAGAAAAAGGACTTTGATTACCCTTGTATAACCTAGAGGAAAAGAGTATTGAAGTTTTTAACACCCTTATTGAATTTTTTTGGCTTCACCGCTTTTATTCAATGACGAATTGGACGATTCAATAGGTACAAGTCCAACGTCTTAAAAGGCGTAGGCGAAAGGCAAGGCGTTTTATCTAACACGGGGTGAGGCGAAAGCCTTGAGGCACCGGGGGTAAGCCCCATGGTTATTTAATTTTTTTAATATTCTATAAATTAATAAAATTACTATGGAAATAATAAAATAACATTAAATTGTAAAAAAATTAGGAAACTTATGACATTAATAGAAAATATATATATCTATTATAAATATGCTAACATGTGCATAAACCATACACAAAAACTTTACTTGAAAAAATGAAAGACGTAAAAATGTATTGCACCTATGTCATCAGAACAATATCTAAACTAGAGCGACGCCAAACGAAATTCTAAATCCAAAATCTAACGTGAATTTAATAAATTAAAGAATACAAAAAAATGAAGAAAATGAAGCATAAATAAGGAAATGCAAGCATGAGAGTAAGAATTGGAGGGCACAACTTTTTGCTTTGTAGTTTGAACTTTGCAGACAAATGTCAAAAGTATATTTGTTTCTCAATAATAAATGACAAAGAGTAAAGATAATGAAATTGAGATAAATAATAAGATTAAAATTTGGGTTGAGTTTTTCTAATTTGAAATACATTATGAGTTAACTTTTGAATATTTACATTTTAAAAAAAAATTATTAAGCAATTTTGGCACAATTTGGAAAAGTTTTCGAGGCTTATGCCTCAAATGAACGCCCACATTGGGACTTATGCCTAGGAGAACACGGAAGATGTAATTACAACTCATGTTGCTTAAGCCCCGCCAGTACATCTCGATACATTTTTGGAATGCCTTGCCCCAGGACTCGCCTAGAAAACGCCTTATGTTAAGTCACGGGTGTCCTGCCTTTTTATGTTCTACATAATTGTAACTATTGAGAATACAAATGTTCCATATACATATTGTGAACATCGTTTAGCTAACAACGATCATTATGTAGAACAAGAACAAATAATTGCAGCAATTTGCATCGCAATATCCACGTGTGGTACGCTTAACTAGAAAAGATCTACATGATCAACATATGAGTTAGCGACTAACACATCCTTTAGTGAATATGAACCAGCGACATCCAATTAGTCGCAACACATCTACCTTGTGTAGTGTCATGACCCGAAATTCCACCAGAGGCGTCGTGATGGGACTTTGTCACGATCCAATTTCTCCTATAAGCCGTGATGGCACCCGACATTACCGCTAGGCAAGCCAATGGTGAACTAACTACGTGATTACTCCTTTTAAGAGGTTTCCAAGTAATTAAATTCCATTTCTTAAGAGATTTAGGAAGTAGAAAGTTCAATAAATAAAATGAAAGCAACTGAGTGCATTCATAGATATATAAGTACTCCAAAACCATAAAAGTCTACTAGAATGTGTGCCAAGACCTGGTGTCACACGTGTGCGAGCACTAGTAGATTGTACAAAACTCTAACTACCGTCTGAAATAAAATAGACAGAAAATAAGTACAAAAGAGAGGCTCTAGGCGCTGCAGAACGGCTTAGGAAGCAGCTCACCACTAGGCTTCAAGGTATCGGGGATGCGCGTCGATGTGACCGCTAGATACACCTGCCTCAGATCTTGCACGGTTAGTGTAGAGGTGTAGCATTGGTACATGAACAACATGCACCCAGTAAGTATCAAGTATAACCTCAAAGAAGTTGTCACGACCCGATTTACCCTCCGAAGGTGTCGTGACGACACCTAGTCTCTACGACTAGGTAAGCCTACTATAACGGGGAAAAATCGAAACAAAATGCAAGCCATAAAAGGGATAAGGGCAATGACATAAGTAACGTACTGGCCGCTCGGCTCATACAAAACATAACTTCCCAAAACCCGGAATATCACAAAAGCAGTCACAAGCTTCTAACACTGTTGTAGCTCTAACAAAAAAAACTGGAAAAGTACATAAGAACGTCTCTACAATATATAATAGAAGGAGACTCGAAGGGTTCTGCGGACGTGGAAGAAATACTTTGCAGTCTCCTGGAATCAGCAGCAGCGACTAACCACGAGGATGATAGCTCGTACCTGGATCTGCATACGAAAAACATGTGCAGGAAAGAGCATGAGTACACCACAATTGGTACCCAATAAGTGCCAAGCCTAACCCCAGTCAAGTAGTGACGAGGTCAGGTTAAGGCTCTACTGGATTATTTTATATAAGTAGAACAATTTAAAATAGTACAGAAGGATATAAATTCTACGGAAAGCAGTAAAAATGAATAATCCGAAAATAAAACAGCAACAGGGAGCCTTTGACTCAGCACAACGTATCGCATAGTGGAATCTTCCGGGATACGTCCCGTAGTTCCAAATTTAAAGATGCAGTACATGGGAAAGCTCTCGGAATACATCCGTAGTCCCAATTTAAATATGCAATACAGGGAGAAATCTCCTCGAATACGTCTATAGTCCCAATTTAAATATGCAATACAGGGGGAAACCTCCCGGAATACGTCTGTAGTCCCAATTTAATTATGAAATGTAAATTAATACCGGATAAGGTTTATTTAAACAGTTCAGGCGAAAAGTCACATGCAAGACAAAGGATAGGACTAACTAAACATGGTGCACATAGTATCGAATAGGGAATTCAGGTAAAACAGGTAGACATGCTCCTTCCTAATCTAAACTACACAATTAGCACATTGAACAGTGAAATAAGAGTGAAATGATTTATGACATAGAAGGAAAAATGGATTTTTAGCAACAATGGCCCGTGCACGTACTCGTCACTTCACGTACACTGCGCCCATACAACAAATAGTATCAAAACAACCTAAGGGGAAGTCCCCAACACAGAGTTAGGCAAGCCACTTACCTCGATTGATCTACTCAACTCAAAACCACGATCTTTCCACGAGTACCTGACTCCGAATGGCCCACATCTATTCAATTCAATTGCATAATGTAAATATCATTGTAAGAAATCGATCTAGATAATTAGTTCAAGGCTAATGCGTGAAATTAGGAAAATTTCCCAAAAAGTCCCCTGGGCCCACGTCTTGAAAACGAGCGAAAGTTACAAATTTAGAACACCTATTCACTCACGAACTCACTCGAACAAGAATCATCGAAAACCGACGTCAAAATCTCATTAAATTCTCATATTTCTATTTGGGGAACCTTCCTCCCATTTTCATGATTTTCACCCAAATTCATTGATTAGATAGAAGAAATTGCTATGGATTAATGATATACCGGTGAAATAAGGTTAGGAATCGTTACCTATGAATCTTCTCCTCAAAACCCACTCAAAATCGTCAAATCCCGAGCTCCAAATCATTTTAGAAAATATGAATTTCAAACCCTCGAATTTTGTATAAACAACCCAGCAATTCCGCACCTGCGACTCATTGGACCGCACCTGCGGAAAATACATCGCATGTGCGAAAACTCACTAAATGAGCTGGGGCCGCACCTGCGATCACTGGGCCGCATCTGCGGCTCCGCACTTGTGAATCCCCGTCCGCACCTACGAGCCTGGATACCCCTGACCAAAACCGCGCCTGCGACGCTCTCCATCACACCTGCGGCTCCCCATCCGCAGGTGCGAAACACAAGAACCAACAATGTTTCAGCTGGTTTTGTAAGTCCAAAATCATCCCGTTGAGCATCCGAAACATCCCCGAGACCCCCAGGACCTCAACCAAACTTACCAACCAGTCCTAATACCTTATCCAAACTTAGTCGAGTCTTCAAAACATATCATATAACATAAAACTCACCAACTATTCACGGATTAAAGCCTAAGAACTTAGGAAATTTCCAAAATCTATAACCGATGCCGAAACATGTCAAAACTAGTCCGAATGACCTCAAATTTTACACACATGTCATAAATGACATTATGGACGTACAATCACTCTCGGAATTCCATTCCAAGCCCGATATCAAAATTTCACCTATTGGTCGAAATCACCGAAATTCTAACTTTCACCAATTCAAGCCTAAATCTACTACATACCTCGAGAACACATTCCGAACATGCTCCTAATCTCGAAATCACCCAACGGAGTCGACAAAATTCTATTTCGAATCCGTCATCACACAGTTCCAACTACGGTCTAATTTCTAAAGCTTAAACTAATATATAGGGACTATGTGTCCAAAAACTCTACGAATTTCGTAACTAATCATTCCGAAAAGTCCCATAAGCAGATATAAAAGTGGGGAAATTAGTTATTAGGGGATCGGGGCGCTAACTCTCAAAACGACCGATCGGGTCGTTATATTCTCCCCTTCTTAAGAAAATTTTCATCCTCGAACGAGTATAGAGACATACCTGAAGCTGTGAAAAGATGAGGGTACTGACTGCGCATATCCTGCTCGGTCTCCCAAGTCGCCTCCTCGACTGGCTGACCCCTCCACTGTACCTTGACTGATGCAATATTCTTTGACCTGAGCTTTCTGACCTGTCTATCCAATATAGCTACTGGCTCCTCAACATATGATAGGTCCTTGTCCAACTGGACTGAACTGAAATCCAAAACATGGGTCAGGTCACTATGATACTTCCAGAGCATGGAGACGTGGAATACTGGATGGACTCCTGCTAGGTTGGGAGGCAAGGCTAACTCATAAGAAACCTCCCCAACACACCGCAATACCTCAAAAAGGGACAATAAATCTCGGACTCAGCTTACCCGTCTTCCCGAACCTCATGACGCCATTCATAGGCAATACCCGAAGCAAAACCCGATCACCAGCCATAAATGCCAAATCACAAACCTTCCGGTCCGCATAACTCTTCTACCTGGAATGAGCTGTGCGAAGTCTCTCTTGAATCACCTTCACCTTGTCCAGGGCATGCTGAACCAAATCTGTACCCAACAATCGGGCCTCGCCGGCTCAAACCACCCCACTCGAGACCGGCACCGTCTACCATATAAAGCCTCATACGGCACCATCTGAATGCTGGACTGGTAGCTGTTATTATAAGCAAACTCTGCAAGCGAAAAGTATCGGTCCCATGAACCTCCAAAATCCATCACACAGGCACAAAGCATATTCTCAAGAATCTGAATCGTGCGCTCGGAATTCCCGTATGTCTGAGAGTGAAAGGCTTTACTCAACCCTACCCTGGTGCCTAGCTCCTGCTGAACCGCTCTCCAGAACCGCGAAGTGAACTGTGTACCTCTGTCTGAAATGATAGATACTGGAATACCGTTAAGGCGAATAATATCCGTGATATAAATATCAGCCAACCTCTCAAAGGAATATGAAGTCAATGCTGGAATGAAATGGGTTGACTTGGTCAGCCGATCCACAATCACCCAAATAGCATCGAATTTTTTCAAAAGTCCGAGGAAGTCCAACCACAAAGTCCATGGTGATCCGCTCCCACTTCCACTCTGGAAGCTCAATCTGCTGAAGTAACCCTCCTGTCCTCTGATGCTCATATTTTACTTGCTGACAGTTGAGACACTTGGCCACAAACTCCACTATATCCTTTTTCATCCTTCTCCACCAATAGCGTTATCTTAGATCCTGGTACATCTTTGCGGTACCCGGATGAATGGAATACCGTGAGCTATGGGCCTCCTCAAGAATCAACTCCCAAAGCCCATCCACATTGGGCACGCAGATCCGACCCTGCATCCTCATCACACCGTTATCTCCTATAGTCACATACCTAGCATCACCTCGCCGAACCCTATCCTGAAGAACCAGAAGGTGGGGATCATCATACTGGCACTCTCGAATGCGGTCATAAAGAGAAGACCGATCCACCACACAAGCTAAAACCCGAAAAGGCTCTGAAAGATTCAATCTCACGAATTGACTGGCTAAGGACTCAACATCCAAGGCTAAGGGCCTCTCAACTACTGGAAGATATGCCAAACCCCCCAAAATCTTCGCCCGATGACTCAAGGCGCCAGCCACCACATTGGCCTTCCCCGGGTGGTATAATATAGTGATATCATAGTCTTTAAGTAGCTCCAACCACCTCTGCTGACGTAGATTAAGGTCCTTCTACCTGAACAGGTGCTGCAAACTCCGATGATCAGTGAAAATCTCACAGGGAACATCGTACCAATAATGATGCCAGATCTTCAGGGCGTGAACAATAGATGCCAACTCGAGGTCATGAACCAGATAATTCTTATCATGTACCTTCAACTTCCTGGGCGCGTAGGTAATCATCCTACCGTCCTGCATCAATACTGCTCCAAGGCCAATCCTCGAGGCATCACAATAGACAGTGAAGGTCCCCGAACCTGTAGGCAACACTAATACTGGGGCCGAAGTCAAAGTTGTCTTGAGCTTCTGAAAGCTCTCCTCACACTCCTTGGTCCACCTGAACGGAGCACCCTTCTGGGTCAGTCTTGTCATAGGTGCTTCAATAGATGAAAACCCCTCTACAAAGAGACGGTAGTACCCTGCCAAACTAAGGAAACTGCAGATCTCCGTAGCTGATGACGGTCTAGGCCAACTCTGTACCGCCTCAACCTTATTCGGATCTACTTTGATCCCATCACAAGACACTATGTGGCCCAGGAATGCCACTGAATCAAGATAGAACTCACACTTGGATAATTTTGCATACAATCTCTTCTCCCTCAAAGTATGAAGTACGGTCCTCAAGTGTTGCTCATGATCTTCCCGTGATCGGGAATACACTTGAATGTCGTCAATAAACACAATGACGAGGGAATCAAGATAAGGCCGGAACAAACTGTGCATCAAATGCATAAAATCTACTGGGGCATTGGTCAGCCCAAATGACATAACAAGAAACTCATAGTGGCCATATCTAGTCCCGAAGGCAGTCTTTGGGATATCCGGCTCCTGAATCTTCAGCTGATGATAGCCAGATCACAAGTCAATCTTGGAGAATACTTTGGAACCCTGTAGCTGGTCGAATAAATCATCAATGCGAGGCAAAGGATACCTGTTCTTCACTGTAACCTTGTTCAGCTACCGATAATCAATACACATACGCATAGAGCCATCCCTTTTCTTCACAAATAGCACTGGAGCACCCCAAGGTGATACACTGGGCCTGATGAAACCCTTATCAAGAAACTCTTGTAACTGCTTCTTCAACTCCTTCAACTCAGGATGAGCCATACGGTAAGTAGGAATAGAAATGGTCTGAGTGCCCGGCAATAAATCAATGCCGAAATCAATATCTTTGTCGGGCGGCATACCCGGAATATCAACTGGGAATACATCAGAAAAGTCCCTCACTACTGGGACTGACTCAACTGGAGGGGTATCAACACTGACATCTCTCACATAGGCCAAATACGCATCACACCCCTTCTCAACCATCCACTAAGCCTTAAGAAATGAAATGACCCTGCGGGGAGTATACTCTAAGGTACCTATCCACTCTAGACTCGGCAAGCCTGGCATAGCAAGCATCACAGTCTTAGCATGACAATCAAGAATAGCATAATGGAGCGACAACTAGTCCATGCCCAAGATAACATCGAAATCTTCCATGCTGAGTAATAACAAATCAACCCTGGTCTCAAAACCACCAAGAGTAATCAAACACGACCGGTATACGCGGTCCACAACTAGAGAGTCTCGGAGTAGATACATAAACAAGGGAACTCAAAGAATCCCGAGATATCCCTAAATGTGGAGAAAAATAAGAGGACACATATGAATACGTAGAGCCTGGATCAAATAATACTGATGCATCCCTATGGCAGACAGGGACAATACTTGTGATGACTGAGTCTGAAGCAACGACCTCGGAATGGGCTGGAAGGCCATAGTATATGGCCTGGCCTCTCCCTCTAGGTCGACCTCTACCTCCCCGACCTCCACCTCGAGCTGACTGAGGAGGTGGGGTGGCAGCTGGGGCTGGAAGAATAGCTGGAGGGCCTAGCGGAGCGCGTGGAGGCCAATAAGATTGTGGAGGTGCACCCCTCCTAGCCCTGGGGAAATCTCTAATCACGTGATGAGTGTCACCACACTCAAAAAAACCCCTCAGAGAATGCTGCGACTGAGACTGAGACTGAATAGGAGCTGGCCTGCTGGGCTGGCTAGTAATAGCACTTCGAATTGGAGGCACACTGGATACTGTTGGTGCATAATAGGACTCCTGAGGTCTAGGAGGAGCTGGAATACTACTGGCTGCTGGAAGGGCTAAATGACCAGGGGGACCAACAAAGCCCCTACCGTAACGTCCTGCTGGTGCACGAGCTCCTGAAAAATGGCCAGTCTCTTGAGACCTCTTGGCCTCTCTCTCCTTTCGGTCCCGGGCGAACATGCCCTCTACTCTCCTGGCAATACTCAGTGTCTGCTGATAAGTGATATCCATCTCCAACTCTCTGGCCATACTGGTCTGAATACTAGGGTGAAGTCCCTAAATGAAGCGGCGAACCCGCTCTCTGACAGTGGCAACAAAGGCTGGTGCATGCCGAGCTAACTCACTGAATCAGACTGCATACTCTGACACAATCATTGTACCCTGGCGCAACTGATTAAACTCTGCGCGCCAAGTATCCCTGAGGCTCTGAGGGACATACTCTTGCAAAAACATCTCTGAAAACTGAGTCCAAGTGAGTGAGGCTGCCTCATCCGGACTACTCAGCTCATAGTCCCGCCACCACTGATATGTCGCACCCCTCAGCTGGAAAGTGGTGAAAGAAACCCCACTGGTCTCCACAATTCCCATAGTGCGGAGAATACGATGACACTCCTCAAGAAACCCCAGAGCGTCATCTGAAGCTAGTCCACTGAAAATAGGTGGGTGGTACTTCTTGTACCTCTCAAGTCTGAGCTGCTCTACCTCAGAAGAAGCTACCCTGGTCCCATGCTGTACCGGAGCCACTAGGGGCATATGAGTATACTCCGGGGCCTGATCAACCTGACCCCTCTGCTCAGGAGTGCGGGTTGTGGGAGTCTGTGCCCCTCCCCCGGCCTGATATGTAGCGGGAGCTATCGGAAGTAGTCCAGCCTGAGCTAGAGTGCTGAACATGCTCATGAACTGAGCTAAAGTCTCCTGTAAGGCTGGAGCAACAATAGGGACCTCCTGTGCCAACTCTCCAGCTGGAGCTGCTGTAGGCTCTTCTTTCGCTGCCCTCGTCGGTGCTCGGGCTGCACTACGTGGTCGTCCTCTACCCCGACTCCGGCCTCTGGCGGCTCTAGCAGGGGGCTCGGGTGCCTGGTCGTCGATCCTCCCAGTACGGGTCCTCGCCATCTGTTGGAAAGAATAGAATATAATTTTAGAATTTTTTATGTTAATAACTCACACGACAAGGAAATAAAAGAAATATGATTGTTCTTAACAGTTACATAGCCTCCCGAAGATAGATACGGACGTCTCCACACCGATCCGCGAGACCCTAATAAACCTGATTATGACTTGTGAATCCTATGAACCTAGACGCTCTGATACCAACTTTTCACGACCCGATTCACCCTCCGAAGGTGTCGTGACGGTACTAGTCTCTACGACTAGGTAAGCCTACTATAACGGGGAAAAATCGAAATAAAATGCAAGCAATGAAGGGGATAAGGGATATGACATAAGTAACGTAGTGGCCACTCGGATCATACAAAACACAACTTCCCAAAACACGGAATATCACAAAAGCAGTCACAAGCTTCTACCACTATTGTAGCTCTAACAAAAAAAACTGGAGAAGTACATAAGAACGTCTCTACAAGATAAAATAGAAGGAGACTCGGAGGGTTTTGCGGACGCGGCAGAAATACCTTGCAATCTCCTGGAATCAGCAACGACGACTAACCACGAAGCTGATAGCTCGTACCTGGATCTGCACACGAAAAATATGTGCAGGAAAGGGCATGAGTACACCACAATTGGTACCCAGTAAGTGCCAAGCCTAACCCCAATCAAGTAGTGACGAGGTCAGGTTAAGGCTCTACTGAATTTTTTTATAAGTAGAATAGTTTAAAATAGTACAGAAGGATATAAATTCTAAGGAAATCAGTAAAAATGAATAATCCTAAAATAAAACAGCAACAAGGAGCCCTTGACTCAGCACAACGTATCACACAGTGGAATCTTCCGGGATACGTCCCGTAGTTCCAAATGTAAAGATGCAGTACAGGGGAAAGCTCCCAGAATACGTTCGTAGTCCCAATTTAAATATGCAGTATAGGGGGAAAGCTCCCGAAATACGTCCGTAGTCCCAATTTAAATATGCAGTATAGGGGGAAAGCTCCCGAAATACGTCCGTAGTCCCAATTTAAATATGCAATACAGGGGGAAAGCTCCCGGAATACGTCTATAGTCCCAATTTAAATATGAAATGCAAATGAATACCGGATAAGGTTTATTTAAACAGTTCAGGAGAAAAGTCACAGGAAAGACAAAGGATATGACTAACTAAACATGGAGCACATATTATCGAATAGGGAATTCAGGTAAAGCAGGTAGACATGCTCCTTCCTAATCTAAACTACACAATTAGCACATTGAACAGTGAAATAAGAGTGAAATGATTTCTGATATAGAAAGAAAAATGGAATTTTAGCAACAATGGCCTGTGCACGTACTCGTCACTTCATGTACACGGTGCCCATACAACAAATAGTATCAAAACAACCTAAGGGGAAGTCCCCAACACAGAGTTAGGCAAGCCACTTACGTCGACTGCTCTAGTCAACTCAAAACCACGCTCTTGCCACGAGTACCCTACTCCGAATGGCCAAATATATTCAATTCAATTGCATAACATAAATATCATTGTAAGAAATCGATCTAGCTAATTAGTTCAAGGATAATGCGCGAAATTAGGAAAATATCCCAAAAAGTCCCCCGGGCCCACGTCTCGGAAACGAGCAAAATTTACAAATTTAGAACACCCATTCACTCACGAACTCACTCGAACAAGTATCATTGAAAATCGACGTTAAAATCTCAGATTTCTATTTGGGGAACCTTCCTCCCATTTTCGTGATTTTTCACCTAAATTCATTGATTAGATAGAAGAAACTGCTATGGATTAATGATATACCAGTGAAATAAGGTTAGGAATCGTTACCTATGAATCTTCTCCTCAAAACCCACTCAAAATCGTCAAATTTTGAGCTCCAAATCGTTTTAGAAAATATGAATTTCAAACCCTTGGATTTTGTATAAACATCCCAGCAATTTCGCACCTGCGACTCATTGGACCGCACCTGCGGAAAATACATCGCATGTGCGAAAACTCACTAAATGAATTGGGGCCGCACCTGCGATCATTGGGCCGCATCTGCGGCTCCGTACCTGCGAACCCCATCCGCACCTACGAGCCTGGCTGCCCCTGACCAAAACCGCACCTGCAACGTCCTCTACCACACCTGCGTGTCCGCACCTTCGGCTCCCCATCCGCAGGTGCGAAACACCAGAACCAGCAATGCTTCAGCTGGTTTTCTAAGTCCAAAATCATCCCGTTGAGCATCCGAAACATCCCTGAGGCCCCCGGGACCTCAACCAAACTTACCAATCAGTCCTAATACCTTATCCAAACTTAGTCGAGTCTTCAAAACACATCACATAACATCAAAATCACCAACTATGCATGGGTTCAAGCCTAAGAACTAAGGAAATTTCCAAAATCTACAACCGATGCCGAAACACGTCAAAACTAGTTCAAATGACCTCAAATTTTACACATAGGTCATAAATGACCCTATGGACCTACAACCACTCTTTCCTTTCCGAGCACGTATCAAAATTTCACCTATCGACCGAAATCGCTGAAATTCTAACTTTTTCCAATTCAAGCCTAAATCTACTACAGACCTCGAGAACACATTCAAAAACACGCTCATAACCCCGAAATCATCCAACGGAGCTAACAGAGTCGACGAAATTCCATTTCGGATCCGTCTTCACACAGTTCCAACTACGGTCCGATTTCTAAAGCTTAAATTGATATATAGGGACTATGTGTCCAAAAACTCTCTGAATTTTGTAACTAATCATTCCGACAAGTCCCATAAGCAGATACAAAAGTGGGGAAAACAGTTATTAGGGGATCAGGGCGCTAACTCTCAAAACGACCGACTGGGTCGTTACAGAAGTAGTGGCAAGGGGGTCGACATTGACACTTACTATGGGCTAACAGTAAAGAAATACAGAAGTTCTAAATGAGCATGGGCTATGTAAATAATAATAATAACTCAATAACAAGCAGGAAGTAAATAATTATTTCACACATGGTAAGTTCCAAATAAAATTATGTCTTGTATAATATTAACCTCTCAAGGCATAAAATAATATCAAATATAATTAAACTCTGAGTATTATCACTCATGATTATGCCGAGGTCGTACGACCTGATCCAGAATAACATGTACACTGACTAGGATCGTGCAACACGAACTATAGATGCATCTATCTACTGCCGAGGCATTCGACCCTCTCCACAAGAAGAGAGGATATTTTATGAATAACCGATTTAAAAGCTAATGTGAGGTTAATGCACAAAGAAGCACAATTTCTATTAACGGTCAAGTAACCGCCAAAACTCAAGTAAGTGTAATTCGGTATGTACAAATTTCTTAACAAGCTCCAATATAATTTAAGCACTTTAATTAACAACTAGGGTGCAAACATTACAAGCATCTCATGATTCGAGTCCTAAACTACCCGGACATAAACATAATTAGTAGCTACGCATGGACTCTCGTCACCTCGTGCGTACATAGCCCCCACAATTAAGAGTAAATAGTAATTTAAATACATATGGGGTATATTCCCTCTTACAAGGTTAGGTAAGAGATTTACCTTGTCCCAAAGCTCGCTTTCCGGCCTCAAATTCACTCTAAAGCCTCAATTCGGTGCCAAAAATCCGAAACTAGTCAAATTTTGTATAAATTAATCAATATATGTTCCAAAGTTAATAATTTAACTATTAGAGTAATTACCCAACCCAAATTGGAAGATTCTTAAAAATTCACCCCCGGGCCCACGTGCCCGGATTCCAGAAATTTTTGAAGAAAGTTGTTACCATAACTCATGAACTCAAATATATAATTTGCACTCAATCCCATAACTATTTTTGTGAGTAAAACCCATTTTTATCAAAACCTAGGGTTATTCATCTAAACCTATAATTTTCACAAATTTACATGTTAAAATCTACCCATAATCTATGCATTTAACTTACATTGGATAAAAATTACTTACCTCCAATAGCTAGGTGGAAATATCTCTCTAGAAAGCTCCAAAATAGCCCCAAGAAGTGAAATAAATGAACCAAAAGTGACCTAAGTCTGAAATAAATGGACCTTACTGCCTCCAGGACTTTCGCATCTGTGGTCTATGGGCCGCATCTGCGGAAGGTCCATCGCATATGCGGTCCTCTATTGTACTGGCCTAAATCCGCATTTGTGGAAGATTGGCTCACTTCTGCCAGATCGCTTATATGGCGTGCGAGCAACACCTGCACCCTTCCTCGCTTCTGCGATCCCTTGACCGCTTCTGCGGTGCGATTTCTAGGCTGCCTATGTTGGGCCGCTTCTACGGCTGCTGGCTCGCTTCTATGAGCTCGCACTTGCAGCTGGCCCTCCGCAGGTGCGATTGCACAAGAAATTGGACGCTTCAGCTGATCACCCAAGGCCAAAAGTCTTTCGCGCATCATTCGAAGGCCATCTGGGACCCCTAAGGCCCCGTCCAAACATACCAACAAGTTTGTAAACATAAAATAGACCCGCTCGCACCCTTAGAACGAGAAAAACAACATTAAAACTAAGAATCACAACCAAAAACCAATAGGATCAACTTATGAACTTCAAATTCTTCCAACTTACTCTGAACGCGCCATTCACACTTAAACTACTTGGAATGACACCAAATTTTGCTTGCAAGTCTTAAATCACCATACAGAATTATTCTCAGGCTCATAATCCAAAACGGAACTCGATAACACCAAAACCTACTCCAAACCAAATTTAAAGAACTTAAAAACCTTCAATGCGCCAACTTTCAACCGTTTGCGTCGAAACGCTCTTGGATTATCCAAAACTCGATCTGAACGTATGCCAAAGTCCAAAATCATCATACGAACCTATTAGGACCGTCAAATCTCGATTTTGAGGTCATTTACTAAAAATAATGACTCAAGTCAAACTCAGCCCTTTTTAGCCAACCTTAAGGAACCAAGTGTTCCGATTTTAACCCGAACCCTTCCAAATCCCAAACTAACCATCCCCACAAGTCATAAAATAGAAAAAGCACAGACGAGGAGTCTTATTTAGGGGAACGTGGATCTAGAAAAAAAAACGACTTAGGTCGTTACACACTTAGTCTCTAAGACTAGGTAAGCTGATTACTATAACAAATTTTAAGCCATTTTTTAAAATTTGAAATAGAGTTTAATACAAGTATCGAAACCAAAAGTGAAAATATTCATACAATCTCCCAAGACTAGTAATACAGAGTCTTGAACTCTAACTAAATACTTGAAGTGATCTCAAGGATCGAAATACAATATTGTTCAAATGATAACTGACAGTACAATATAAGGAAAGACTCCAAGGGACTGCGTCGACCAAGCAACTCTACCTTGAATCCTCGCGACCGATATGCTAACTCTGCCCGAGTCTGATATCTCCAATACCTGGCTCTGCACAAAACGTGCAGAAGTGTAGTATGAGTACACCACGGTCGATACCCAGTAAATATCAAGACTAACCTCGGTGGAGTAATTAAGAGGTACAATCAAGACACTAACTAGTCAAATAACCTGTGCAGTATAACACTATACAACTAATGATGGAAGGCATGAATCAGTAAGTACCAACAATTTCAACATGTGCATATAGGTAGTAAGCAATAAGAATACTGGGAAAACATCATTAAAACAAGATAAGGAACACAAAGGACAACCAATTATTCAAGTTGTCTATCACAAGATTTTCACAACAAAGCTTCTCCATGGTACCTCATCTCATAATCACAAATCACGAGTCTCAACCCACCATCATATACTCACGACACCTCGTGCCCATATCTCAAATCACAATCTCACGGACAACTCACGTGCCAATAACATCAAGATTCATCTTCCTAAACCCATATGGGTGATTAATTATGTGTATGCTTGTATAAGTGTTCTATCACCACTCAAGTCAACAAGTAAGATTAAAGACAATGAATGGCACATAAGAAACGATCATCACAAAATGTACAAGGAACAAATCACACAAGATAGGCACACCACTACACAAATATCAACAATAACAATGCCCCCAGGACATCACAAGTCATCATAAATCATTCCTCGACATAGCCCACCTTGATTCTCCACGTGCACAATAACAAATTAAATGCCCCTTGTCTTTTCGCACCCGCAAAATAATGTTCTCACCTTGTCTCGCCACATGCGCAACCCACATATATAGCCCGTCTTGTTACGTCGCATGTGCAAATATCAATAGTAACAATAGCACGGACAACTCACATGCGAACAACCCAACAATCCTCTCGACAATAACACATGTGCCAAAAATATTACAACCCAATATAATGACTTGCACCATATGTACCCATATGCCACAACATTTCTTAAAAATAATTTTAATACCACAATCGCACATAACCCTCGACTCAACAACACTGAGTACAACAACAAAAATAATGAAAACAATAGGAATACATTGACAATAGCTACACCGAACTAAGGCAATTAATGCATCACAGAAGAAAATAAGGGATATTATGACACGGTAAAAAACAGCTAAACGCAAGTGAAGAATTAAAAGGTATCAACAAGAGTCACTACCGAGATACCGCCTCGTAGGCTCAAATCATAAAACAATTCACAATCTTTCCTTATATCACCGCGGGAGCCTTGCATTTAATTTGTTTTTTTTAAAAATCATTTTTATCGAAATAGCATCCCGCCTTTTAGCCCAACTTATTGTAACGACCCGGTCGGTCGTTACGTAGAACCTGCATTATAATTACTGTTATTGACTTATCACAGGTTGGTTATACTGTTATTGGTGTGTTAGAGTTGGTAGGCTTGAAATCATAATGGTTGTAGTGAGAGTTTAGTCGTTTAGTCTTTGAAAATAACCTTAAAGTTGGAAAAGTCAACTGAGAGTTTACTTATTGGGAAACAACCTCGGAATGAGGATTTTATGGCTCGGATAGCTTCGTTAGGTGATTTGGGACTTAGGAGTGTATTCGGAATATTTTTGTGATGTCCGGTATAGAATTAGGCTTGAATTGGCGAAAGTTAGTTTTTGGCGATTTCCGGTTGGCAGTGGAAAATAGGATACCGGGGTCGGAATGGAATTCTGATAGTTGGAACAGTTTCGTAATGTCATTTTGGATATGTCTGCAAAATTTCAGGTCAATCAGAGTTGTTTCGGGTGGTTTCGGCATCGTTGGTGGAATTTAGAAAATTCAAAGTTCATAGGCTTGAATTCGATGTGTTTTTGGGGTTTTGATGTTGTGTTTGATGTTTCGAAGGCTCGACTAAGTTTGAATGATCATATATAATGTGTTGGTATGTTTGGTTGGGGTCCAAGGGGCTCGGGATGGTTTCGGGTGGTTAACGGGGAGTTTGGAATGGTGTTGATATTGCTGATGTTGCTGTTACTGGTGATTTTGCACCTGCGGAAGGGGAGCTGTAGGTGCGGTTCCGTAGGAGCGGACATGGCACCGCAGGTGCGGAAGTTTGTCTGAGTGAGAAGATTCCGCAGGCACGAGGTAATTTCTACACCTGCGAGGCCGCAGGTGCGAGAGGTCGATCGCAGGTGCAAAAGTTGAGGCCCTTGAGGTTTTCCGCAAGTGCGCACCTGGGATCCGCAGGTGCGAGTAAGTTGTCGCAGGTGCGGAACCACTGTTCAAAAAGTATAAAAACCTTCCTTCGCGATTTTTAACCCTCTTTTCACCATTTTTGTGCGGGTTACGAGGTTTTTGAGGGATTTTCAAGAGGGAAATTTGTCAGGTCCGAGACGCGGACCCGGGGGTCGGGTTTTGAGCTAAATTTGGTACTTTTCAATTGGAATTCATTCCTTAAGCATAATTTGATGATAAAAAATCTGAACTTGGTAAATTTGGAGCACTCAGAAGCCGGATTTAGAGGTAAAGGCACCGCAGAATAGTATTTTAGCCGGTTTAGAGGTAAGTAACGTTTCCAAACTTGGTTCTAAGGGTTCGAGACACCGAGCTAAATGATTTATGACTATTGTTGAGGTGACGCACATGCCAAGTGACGGGCGTGCAGGCGTGCACCGAGTATTTGTGGCTTGGCTTATCCCATGGCAGCGCTTAGTGATTATTCCCTGATGATATATGTACTTCTGTTAATGTGGTAATTGTGAACCTGTTAGAAATCATGTTCAGTATAAATGCTAGGCTCCACGCCGAAAATGCTGAGACTCGAGCGGTCGTATATTACTGTCGCATTTTGTGATTATTTGATGTCATATACTCAGTCCTGTTATAACATATCACTTCATATCTCAGTCTCGGTATTGTTAATTATAAGCATACTTATCATTGTTTCGGACTGATGGAGGCTTCTGTGATTTATGTGAGTGAGACTGAAGAGTAATGACTGAGTGAGGTCGAGAGCCTATTATTAAGACAGTTATGAGAATGGACTACACACCGCAGCGATATTTAAATAATGCCTTCGTTGGCTTGATATGGCGCTTGGGCCACTAGGGCCCCACCAGAGTCTTTATACCCCTAGTGAGGGCATTGATGTGAGGGATGGATCTTGTCCGAAGTGGATATTAGGTGAGGGGTGGATCTTTCCTGGACATGGATATTGTTCAAGTGTTGTATTGCGGAGATGGATTTTCTCTGTAGGGCTGGATTGGCCTTCCTTTTCCTCAGTACGGAGTAACTACGGTCACCAATGATTATGTAAATTTTGAGATGGACTTTTCCCTGGGCCTGAGAGCCATATACGGTACTGAGTGAATTGATGTGTGAGGGTTGCAAGCACTAGGTGCATATCCACATTGGGTTTCATACATATATTTTATGATGGCATGTAGAGCATACTGGCATACTTGGCATATTTACTCATCCTGATAAACTGTTAGCATGTCTAAACTCTGTATATTGTTTATTGTAAAATTTTGAGGTTTTTGTCCGTCACTACTTCTCAACCCATAGTTTGTGTTCGTTTCTTCTGAGTTGGTGACCTCACGTTACTCCTTGCACCTTGTGTGCAGATCCAGGTACACCGGGACCCGGTAGAGGATATTGAGCAACGATCATAGCTTTCATTGGAGTTGTGGAGGTAGCAGATGGCGATCACGACCTCGTCTTCTCTTTTTTATTCCACCTGTTGCACTTATTTTGAGACTATGTTGTCTATTTCGTCATTCTTTATTTTTTTTTATATATAGCAGCTCATGACTGAGTGACACCGGATCCAAGGTTGGAGATTTTTTAATTTTTTCTTTCCAAATATTGTGTTTAAAATTTAGACTCTTAGTATTATTAATATTCGTTTAAAATCATATTTTTACTGGAAATTTAATTTAGCTTAGTTAACAAGGAAGGCTTTCCTGGTTCCACGATAGGCGCCATCACGACTCCAAAATTGGATCGTGACAAGATGGTATCAGAGCTTTAGGTTAAATAGGTCTCACCAGTCATGAGCAGGTTTAGTAGAGTATTGCAGATCGGTACGGAGACGTCTGTACTTATATTTGATAGGCTATAGAACCCTTAGGAAGAATCCCACATTATTGAATTCTTTCGTGCGACTCTGTTGAATTCTGGAACTAAACTTCTGTTGTTTTCATTCTCTTACAGATGGTTTAGTAAAACCTGCATTATAATTACTGTTATTAACTTGTCATAGGTTGGTTATACTGTTATTGATGTGTTAGAGTTGGTAGGCTTGAAATCGGAATGGTTGTAGTGAGAGTTTATTCGTTTAGTCTTTGAAAATAACCTTAAAGTTGGAAAATTCAATTGAGAGGTTACTTATTGGGAAACGATCTCGGAATGCGGATTTTATGCCTCGGATAGCTTCGTTAGGTGATTTGGGACTTAGGAGTGTGTTCGAAATATTTTTGTGATGTCCGGTGTAGAATTAGGCTTGAATTGGCGAAAGTTAATTTTTGGCGATTTTCGGTTGGTAGTGGAAAATAGGCTATCGGAGTCGGAACAGGTTGTAATGTCATTTTGGATATGTCTGCAAAATTTCAGGTCAATCGGAGTTGTTTCGGGTAGTTTCAGCATCGTTGGTGGAATTTAGAAAATTCAAAGTTCATAGGCTTGAATTCGATGTGTTTTTGGGGTTTTGATGTTGTGTTTGATGTTTCGAAGGCTCGACTAAGTTTGAATGATCATATATGATGCGTTGGTATGTTTGGTTGGGGTCCCGAGGGGCTGGAATGATTTCGGGTGGTTAACAGGGAGTTTGGAATGGTGTTGATATTGCTGATGTTGCTATTACTGGTGTTTTCGCACCTGCGGAAGGGGAGCCACAGGTGCGGTTCCGCAGGAGTGGACATGGCACCGCAGGTGCAGAAGTTTGGCTGAGTGAGAAGAGTCTGCATGCGCGAGGTAATTTCCGCACCTATGAGGCCGTAGGTGCGAGAGGTCGATCGCAGGTGCGGAAGTTAAGGTCCTTGGGGTTTTCCGCAGGTGCGCACCTGGGATCCGCAGGTGCGGTTCTGCAGGTGCGAGTAAGTTGTCGCAGGTGCGGAACCACTGTTCAGAAAGTATAAAAACCTGCCTTCGCGATTTTTAACCCTCTTTTCACCATTTTTGTGCGGGTTCCGAGGTTTTTGAGGGATTTTGAAGAGGGAAACGCTGATTCATCATTGAGGTAAGGTTTTTGGACTTAATAACTCAATTATATATGATTGGAGACCTTATATCAGTGTTTAATTACGAAAACCAGTAGGAAAAAGGTGGGGTTAGGGCTTGAGATTTTGAGACCTTTAGGAGTCGATTTGAGGGGTCAAACGAACTCCGATTTAGCGTATTTATATGTACGGACTCTTGAGATGATGAAGAACATTTTGATGTAAAATTTGTCGGGTTCCGAGATGCGGGCTCGGGGGTCGGGTTTTGACTAATTTCGGGTTTTGAGCTAAATTTGGTACTTTTCAATTGGAATTAATTCCTTAAGCATAATTTGATGATAAAAAATCTGAACTTGGTAGATTTGGAGCACTCACAGGCCAGATTTAGAGGCAAAGGCACCGCAGAATAGTATTTAGCCGGTTTTGAGGTAAGTAACGTTTCCAAACTTGGTTATGAGGGTTCGAGACCCCAAGCTAAATGATTTATGACTATTGTTGAGGTGACGCACATGCCAAGTGACGGGCGTGCGGGCGTGCACCGAGTATTTGTGGCCTGGCTTAACCCATGGCACCGCTTAATTTTTATTCCCTGATGATATTTGTACTTCTGTTAATGTGGTAATTGAAAACCTGTTAGAAATCATGTTAAGTATAAATGCTAGGCTTCACGCCGAAAATGCTGAGATTCGAGTGGTCGTATATTACTGTCTCATTTTGTGATTATTTGATGTCATATACTCAGTCTTGTTATAACATATCACTTCATATCTCAGTCTCAGTATTGTTAATTATATGCATACTTATCATTGTTTCGGACTGATGAACGTTTCTGTGATCCATGTGAGTGAGACTGAAGAGTAATTACTGAGTGAGGCCGTGAGCCTGTTACTGAGACAATTATGAGAATGGGCTGAAGAGTAATATCTTACCCTGTAGCTAACATCTCCACACTAAAAACAATCTCTCTGCCGATGTGTCTGTGGAAGACATATGATACGGATCCTCGGAGACCCATGAGTATCTGAAATGCTCCCATGCGAAGTTGGTAATACAACTGAGCTGGTTGACCTAAGATTCTCTAGCGTGCCTGAGTCCCTCAATGAATCTACGGACTCGCCCTCTAATTGAAGCAACCAAGTGAGGTGTATATCTGGCCAACTCACTGAATCTGACGGCGTACTCCAATGGTGACATAGCGCCCTGACGCATCTGCTCAAACTCCGTGCGCTGTGCATCCCGGCGAAACTGAGGTGCGACCTCCCTCAAAACATCTCCGAAAACTGAATCCATGCTAGTAAGGCTAACTCGGCCAGGCTACCCCAAATCATATGCCACCACCACTGATCAATCCACTACTATGGACCTGAGACGTGACAAAAAGCAATCTCGCTCATCTCCACAATACCCAAAGTACGAAGAATATGGTAACACTCCTCCAGAAAACCCTGGGAATCACCTGCCTCCAATCCACTAAAAGATAAAAGGGTGGTACTTCCAGTACCTCTAAATCCCAAGGTGCTCTACCTCCGATGTTGCTGTCTCAACCACGGGCTGAACTGAAACCACATGCCGTACTGCCATGAAAACTAGAACTTGACCAATATGATCTCGCTGCTCTGGAGTGTAGACAGTGGGAATCTGAACTCCTCCCCTGATCTGTGAAGCATTTGGTGCACTAGAATCAACCCGGCCTGAGCCGATGTATCAATTGTACTCAAACTGCGCTCCGGTTTTCTGATGTCCGGGGTAGCAACAGGCACCCCCAGTACCTGCCCCCTAACTAGGACTAATGGAGACTCCTCAACGGCTGCTCTGATAGGCATCTTAACTGCGGAAGGTGCTCCTCGTTGGCCTCTGTCTCTGACCCTTTTGACATTTTCTTCGGGGTAGTGTCATCAGGAGCCGCGGTTCGTGTCCTCACCATCGGTGAGGGAATGGATCAAAAATTTCAAATTTTAGAGTCAATGAACTCGTACGATAGGAATGAAGGATGTGAAATCATCCTAATAGTTTCGTAGCCTCTCGAAGATAAGTACAGACGTCTCCGTACCGATCCGCAAGACTCTACTGAACTCTCTTATGACTCGTAGTACCTATGAACCTAGGGTTGTAATACCAACTTGTCACAACCAAAATATCCCTCCGTTGGGTACCGTACACCTAGTCTTAGGGACTAGGTAAGCCTAATATTTTACTGAGCATCAACAACAATAAAAGAAAACATAGCAGTCTCGATATGGAAACCTTGACAAAGTTTACAATTACCCAAAACCCGGAAAGTACAAGTCATAAGCTCTACGAAGTCTTTCTACAATTCTAAATACAACTGTCCAGAAATAATAAGTACAATTGAAATAGATAGACAGGTGACTCTGAAGCCTGCGAACGCAGCAACAGGTTTACCTCGAGTCTCCTCATCAAAGCTCCAAACAACTAGCAACAGTCAATACCTGGATCTGTGCAAAAAAAAATGCACATAAGAGTAGTATGAGCACACCACAGTGGTGCCCAGTATGTATCAAGACTAACCTCGGTGAAGTAGTGACGAGGACTAGTCCAGACACCCACTGGTCTAATGAGTAAAAGACATAAGTAGTAGCGACTGAAACAAAATATTTATCTGAAATCTTCGAATATAATTAACGACGGGAAAAATATAAAGCGGAAGGAAGTGCAGTAATTAAGCAACGGAAATAGCAAGAAAGGAATACGCAAGAAAGGGAAGGACAACACACAAGCAAACGTCGGAAATCACAATACTATGAAACAGAAAAAATGCAGCACTGCACCAAGTTACTCCCATCAAGCATTAACAAATAGGCACAATAAATATAAAAAAAAATAGTCAAACCCTCGAGTAAAAACCATAAAACGTGAGTTTATATCGAAATCTTTTGAAAATATAATCTTTTCAAGATATAGGAAATATTCTTTAAAACATACTTTTTTGAATGATATGTATATATATTCTTATAAAGGAAATCGTTACAACATAGTTCCCTTAAATATACGTGGTATTAAATATACTTTCCTAATACTGCTCCTTCAAATATCATTTGTTCAAATATACTTTCCTAAATACTGCTCATTCAAATATCATTTATTCAAATACACCTTCCCAAATACTGCGCTTTCAAATGTCATTTTTTCAAATATACTTTCCCAAATACTGCTTTTCAAATATCATTTGAATATGTGTATATGTGTATATATGTATACTTCCCAATCCAAATCTCCTCAAGGATAAACCACCGGAACTCAGTTCGTAACTCAGATAATCGTGCAATGCAATGCAGGGAAAGTCTCAGGTCTCGGCCCGCAGTCCCAATGTAACTATGCAATGCAATGCAGGGAAAAGTCTCAGGTCTCGTCCTGCAGTCCCAATGTAAATATGCAATGCAACGCAGGGGAAATTCTCAGGTCGCAGCCCGCAGTCCCAATGTAAAAATGCAATGCAATGCTGGGCAAAGTCTCACGTCTCAGCCCGCAGTCCCAATGTAAATATGCAATGCAATGCAGGGGAAAGTCTCAGGTCTTAGCCCGCAGTCCCAACGTAAAAATGCAATGCAATGTAGGGGAAAGTCTCAGGTCTCGGCCCGCAGTCCCAATGTAAATATGCAATGCAATGCAGGGGAAAGTCTCAGGTCTCAGCCCGCAGTCCCAATGTAAATATGCAATGCAATGCAGGGAAATGTCTCAAGTCTCAGCCCGCAATCCCTATGTAAAAATACAATCAATGCAGGGGAAAGTCTCAAGTCTCAGCCCGCAGTCCCAATGTAAATATGCAATGCAATGCAGGGAAAGTCTCAGGTCTCAGCCCGCAGTCCCAATGTAAGAATGCAATGCAATGCAGGGGAAAGTCTCAGGTCTCGGCCCGCAGTCCCAATGTAAATATCCAATGAAATGCAGGGGAATGTCTGAGGTCTCAGCCCGTAATATGCAATGCAATACATGGAGAGAAAACAACCAGAACACAGCGAACACACTGCACAAACCACAACGAGCACCACAACAAATAGAAGACGATTGCAAGGTACGACGTTAAATTCGACAAGAGAACTTCAATCAAAATAGTGGCAAAATTCACTAATAAGAAGAAGTCACTTAAGGGAGAAACCAAGAATCAATGAAGCAATAAAATGAGGAGAAAACCTAACAATTATAGCAACAATTTCCAATACTCAAGTAAATAAATAGAGAACCAATCATCCCGGCAAGGGAAACAGCTATAACCAATCTCGCCTAACAATTTGTTTCACGGACTAAACTCAGCTTAAGCAAATATTCAATATTAAGAGGCACCAAGGAAACACCGCCAATATGGGTGATGGCCAACTATACCTAAGTAACATTTAAGGTGAATCATGTAAACCATCATGTACGACTAACGGGCAGGCTTGACACCAAACTATAGATATTCCAATCCTTGTTAATCAATTATATGACTAGATGATACTAATTCTAATCAATTAGGAAGTTTGTGAAAAAACTTTAGCATAGTGGTAGAAGGGGGAAAATATTCAGCTAAGTCAAATTAAGATCAAATAATCAACAAAGAGGAATCGAAGTCAAGAAAATCTAATTCAAACAGAGAAAGATGAAGCTAGTAATCAGAAACTCAACCATAACAGTTACCACTTCATACGCCGGAGATATAGGGACCTAAGAATCTTAAAAGGCCAGCCTATTTGCAAATAAGTCCGAGTACGCACTCGTCACCACGCGTACACGGGCTACAATAAACATAGAAGACTCAAATCCTAGGGGGTAGTTCCCTCACACAAGGTTAGGCAAGATGCTTACCTCAAAGACGACAACCGGTAATCGAAAATGGACTTCTCGGGCGGGAAGACCTCCAGACGGCTCAAATCAACTAAAACAACTTCAAAATGCGCATAAACATATAAGGGAATATTCAAAACAATAAAGTTTTAATTTTTACTAAGTTATAAAAATCGACCAAAAAAGTCAACCCTCGGGCCCGCACCTCGGAACTCGACAAATTTTACCAATTCTGATTATCCATTCCGATACGAGTTCACTCATACTAAATTTATCCAAATCCGATGACAATTGGTCATTCAAATAATGAATTTTCAATTTAGAAATTTTCTTTCAAACCCAAGTTCGTTTAACCCAAAGCACAAATAAATGATGAAAACAAGAACTAATTCATGAAATATAATTAATTATGGTGGAAGAACACTTACCCATTCGATTATCTTGAAAATCCCCAAAAATCGCACTCCAAACCGAAGTCCAAAGTTCAAAATATGAAGAAAATGGCTAACCCTCGTTTATATGAATCTTCCAAGACTTCCGCACCTGCGACTAACTTAACCGCACATGCGAGATCGCAGGTGCGAAACTCTAACCGCACCTGCGCTCCAGTCTGCACCTGCGCCCAAAGATCGCTCCCGTGGGGACCGCACCTGCGCCCCAAAGATCCGCACCTGCGATGTCTACCCAGTCCACCCCAGCTCGCACCTGCGCACTATTTCCTCACCTGCGAAGCTCGCACCTGCGGTTTCCCCATCCGCAGGTGCGGCCACGTCATAACATTAACACCAACTGCCTTTTCCAAACTTTAAACTTCCCGTTAACCATCTTAAATCATCCCGAGCCCCTCAGTACCTTAGCCAATTACACCAATAGGTCACATATCATCACACGAACTCAGTCGGACCATCGGAACACCAAAAACAACGCCCGAATCACCGAATCAAACCAAAAATCAAACTTATAACTTTCAAAACTTCAAATATCCAAACTCGTTCCGAAACTTATCAAATCAACCCGTAACGACGTGAAAATTTGCAGACAAGTCCCAAATAACACAAGGTTCTACAGCCACTCCTGGAAATCCATTCCGAGCGCGATATTAAAATTCAACCTGTCGGCCGGAATCGCAGAAATTCTAACTTCTGCCAAATGACCTCAAATTACTCTACGGACCTCCAAATCCGATTTCGGACGCACACCTAAGTCCAAAATCATCATACGAAGCTGTTGGCTTTAACCAAAACTCATTCCGAGGTCGTTTACCCAAAAGTCAACCCTCCGGTCAACTCTCTTCACTTAAGCTTCAATATTTAAAAATTCTCCCCTAATTCGACTCCGGATTATCCGGTAACTGAACTAACCACACACAAAGGTCGATATACATAATGTGAAGCTGATTATGACCTTATACCACTAGATGGAGCTTAAACTCTCAAAACGACCAGTCGGGTCGTCATAACTCTCCACCTAAAAAACAAACATTCGTCCTCAAACGAGTCTAGAATCATACTTGAAGTGCTGAATAAATGTGGATATCTGATTCGCATGTCCTCCTCGGACTCCCCGGTCACCTCCTCGACTGGTTGTCCCCTTCACTGGACCTTTACGGCATAAACTATCTTTGATCTCAACTGGCGATCCAGCCTGTCAATAATAGCATTTGGCTCCTCCTCGTAGCCCAACTTCTCATCCAACTGAATAGTGCTGAAATCAACCACGTGAGAGAATTCGGCGTGGTACCTCCAGAGCATAGATAAACTGCGAGGTAAAGTAAGCTCATAAGCAACCCCTCCAACTCGCCTCAATACTTCGAAAGGACCTATAAACCTCGGGCTCAACTTGGCCTTCTTCCCGAACCTCATAATACGCTTCATCGGCGTGACTTTCAAAAGAACCTTATCTCTCTCCATAAATGATACATCACGCGCCTTCTGATCCGCGTAACTCTTCTGTCTGGACTATGCTGTGCGGAGCCTCTCCTAAATCAACTTCACTTTCTCCAAAGCATCTCTCACCAGGTCGGTGCCATATAACTTAGCCTCGCTAGGCTCAAACTACCCGATAGGAGAACGACATCGCGGACTATACAAAGCCTCAAATGGAGCCATCTCGATGCTGGACTGGTAACTATTATTGTAAGCAAACTCGGCCAAAGGTAAGAACTGGTCCCACTGACCTCCGAAGTCAATCACACATGCCTTGAGCATGTCCTCCAAAATCTGAACCGTACGCTCCAACTGACCATCAGTTTGAGGGTGAAATGCTGTGCTGAGATCTATCTGGGTACCAATCTCACTATGCAATGCTCTCCAGAAGTGCAAGGTAAATTGAGGACCTCTATTTGATATAATGGACACCGGCACACCGTGCAACCGGACTATCTCCCGAATGTAGATCTAGGCCAACCTCTCAGAAGTATATGTAGTAGCCACTGGAATGAAATGCGCCGACTTGGTCAACCTATCCACAATGACCCAAACCGCGTCAACCTTTCGTAAAGTCCAAGGTAACCCAACCACGAAGTCCATAGTGATGCGCTCCCACTTCCACTCGGGAATGGGAATATGCTGAAGTAGTCCTCCTGGCCTCTGGTGCGCTCTGGTCTGGTCTCGAACCCACAAAATGAAGGTGTTCTCTAGTCTTGAACCCACCAAATGAAATCACATAGGATCGATAAATCCGGTCTACTACCACAGAATCGCCCACGAGAGTGGACACATAAATAGGAGTACCCAAGGACTCGCGAGGAACATTTAGGAAACAAGCAAATAAGTCTGACACATATGAATAAGTGGATCCTGGATCAAATAACACTAACGCCTCTCTACCACATACTGAAATAGCACCTCTGATCACGGCATCTGAGGCCACTGCATCTGATCGGGCCGCAATAGCATAGAATCTAGATAGAGCACCGGATGACTGACCTCTACTGGAATGAATAGGGGACAGCAGAGCTCCCCCTCCTTGGCCTCCACCTCTGGGACGACCTCTACCAGCCTGGCCTCCACCTCTGGGTGGACGAACCGCCGGTGCTTAGAATGTAGGCTGATAACTCTACTGAACGGCCTTGCCCCGAAACCTGGGACAAGTCCTCTTCATGTGGCCCAAATCCCCACACTCATAACATCTCACCGGTGGCATGGCCTGCTGTCCTTAAGAAGAACCCTGGATAACTGGGGGACGGTGAGAACCCTCTGACATGGCATTGAAGTAAGGACTGTCACACCTCCTTTTTTTATACGCCCCAAAAGGGGTACGTGAGTTTTTCCACTTAAAGTGACATTATTCGAAATGGGAATAT